>JACEIK010006564.1:12147-88454 GCA_018107945.1 Datura stramonium
TTGTACTCAACTCTCACCAATATGGACGTATAACTTCACCTACCTACTTCCAAAAAATGCAGCATCTTTGCAGCCAAAAACGCAGCAACTTGACGATTAGAAGCATACGACATAACAAACCCTTTCCAAGCTTGGACTATAAGGAAATTTGACCTATCCATACAATTTACTACCTGGAATTTGTTTTCACCATTGGATAGATCTCTTAATTCTGTGAATTTTGAAAAAAAAATGAGGTGAAAAGGAGTAAAAATGAGCTTTTTAGCTCAAAATTACTTCATATAGGCAGGTTGGGCAGTGCCCGCATGCGGCGCCCATGCAACGTCCCCTCTCACGCGCGCGCGCTCCTGCTGCCTGCCAGTCTCGGCGCCCGCGCGCATGGGTGCTTTTCCAGCCGACAGTGCTGTCTTCAAACGAGCATAACTTTTTACTCCGAACACCGATTAACGAGCGATTTTTTTTCACTGTAAACTATACTCAAATATCTTTCATTTGATAGGCTATAGGACCTCTGAATCATTATATATTTGAAAATATGCCCATTTAAAGTTGACCCTTATTCATAAACTTCACATACTCTTCGATTTTCCCTTTGCACATGTTTCCGTCCTCACCTACGGACAACATACGATCCATAATTCCCTTAATATGACATATAATCCTCAAATAATCATTAAAAAATCCGGGGTGTAACAGTTTCTTCTTCAAATGAGGTACTATCATCCTCTTCACAAGGTTCTTTCTCAAATTTCTGCATGGATTGAGAAGTGATAAGATTTAGCAAGATTTAGCAAATTGTAATGTGAATAAGATTCATTCTTTATCAAATTCCTTTGGATTTTTTCACTCAAGTTATCCTGCACCTCTCTTTCATCACATTGTGATAGATTTCTCACATGAGAAGAATAAGTAAAAAAGGAACAATCACTCCCAATTGAGTTATATCTTCACTTAAAACTTTGGCCTCATGAATTTGTGTTACAAGTCCAATCTCATTTGAAGCAAATAGGTCATCAATAAGGTTATGCCACATGAGACAATCAAGGTCAAACTCGTCTTTAACTTGCGATTGTTTCCATGAAACATTAGCTTTTCCACTTTCCAAATCTTCTTTAGAACTGAATTTCTTTCCTACATGTAATTTTTGTTCCAACTCTTCATTAATTTCTTATTTATTGACATGAACATTTTGTAATGACCCGAGTTTATATCTTGGATGAGACACAGTACTTGGTGCCACAAGTGACCCCAAGCTAACCCATGGTCTAGCATTACACCAGTAAACTGAGTAAACATAAGCGAAAGCTTCATAAAATAATAAAGTATTCAATACTGTTGAAAGTAAACATGACGGGAAATCATACTGCACGACTATGTTTGAAATCCATCTACTAACTGATGAGTTGTTGGGACAAACCCCCAGCTAACTCTAAAATCTGACTAAATAAGAATTAACTTAAAACAATTATCATCCTCATAAGATGAGGACTCACCAACACTGCTGCTAATAACGTCTGAGGGAACTACTAACGATGCTGGGATTGAGAACCTGCTCCTGTATCATAATACGATACATCATGAAAAGTATGCGTCAGTACTTTGAATGTACTAAGTGAGAGGTACAATAAGCATGAAAGAATAAGTAACTAAACTGCAATAACATGGAAGACCAACTATATATTATAAACTGGTAAAACTGATCTATGACTTATATGGTCAATAATGACCCTGGCTGATGGTCATAAACATGTCCTGGGATTGAGATACTAAGCTGAGCTAAGTTGATCTTAACTGAATATGAGACTGTACTGATAGGTAGGAGACACTATAACCGTCCTATAACCAAGTGAGTTAAACGTGGAGTTCTATATATACGCCCTATCGATAAGACCCAATATACCTTGATAGGGTATAAAGGAATGAACTGTGAGATCACTGTCTAGGCCCATTTGGGCTAAATAACCTACGGTGGCAACGTAGTTCTGAGAACCTGGGTGCACTGGAACCCCGGTCCTCTCAGTGTTAAGTCCTACTCCCACTAGATAGTCCTAGTCTGACTACTATGCTGATAGTTCGAAGCTAGGGCCCAAGACTAAGTCAGGGATACATATCTGGAAGTACATTGAAAGTCTTACGAATCGGATAACTGTAACTGGTGTTTAAGACTGGCCAGAGCTGGTTATCTGGAAGCGTCGTAACCGTATAAAGAACAAACTAGTAACTGATAACTCGGAGGCATTACTGACACCTCAAGAACTAACTATAGTCAAACTGATCAGCTAACATTACTAAAAGATATTGAACATACTAACATTTTGACTGAGATTGAACTAGCATGCGACTGACTGAGAATTCTTGTGATAGTAATAACACGGAAATTCCAACACTGATAGAGTCAAGCAATAGTACTATCTAATCAACTATGCAAGACCCAAATTACTACATTCAATAACTACGGCTAAATTCATTTATAGGAAACGGGTATCAACATGTTCACTAAGTAGTGGAAATATAGCAACAAATAATATGAACAACATTTTACATGAATTAATTGGAATCTAACTGAAAAATTACTCTAATTTGAAATCTCAGGGCTAGAACTAATAAGAGATTATGGAAGGGTTTTGGGACACAAGTAAAGAACCATTCCCTTGTTGAGTTCCCACATACCTGGTGTAGAAATCCCTGAGAAAGTCCTTAG
Organism: Datura stramonium; assembly: GCA_018107945.1. Taxonomy (NCBI): domain Eukaryota; kingdom Viridiplantae; phylum Streptophyta; class Magnoliopsida; order Solanales; family Solanaceae; genus Datura; species Datura stramonium. Next base: position 14,849 of record JACEIK010006564.1, read on the forward strand.
AGAAATTTGAGAAGAAGATTGAATGCCCTAGCTTTGCCCTGAGAAGTCTGACTGTAATTTCTTCGTACTGAGTCTGAGTGTTGAGAGAAGGAATGAGAGGAATGCATCGATCAACTCCTTTTATTCTCTCCTAAACGATCCCAATGCGACATAGTTTAGAGATTAAAAAGATGGGAAGTTACTAAAATAACCCTAAAATAAAATTTGAAAAATTGTCCGACAAGGACCAATGGGTCACACAACAAGTCGTTGGTTGATACCACTTCTTGTTGGGACCAGTTGTTCATCCTGAGCCTAAATTTTGGGCTTATTGGAATTTGCCAACGAAGGGGACCACGACTCGTTGGATGGACTAATGGGTCGTTGGTACCTCTCATTGTCACTGGTAGGATTTTTAAACAAAACTTGGGAACCCCACTAACGGACAAACAACTCGTTGGTAGAACCAACGGGTCATTGTGTCTGCTAGTGGTCAACGCTTCCTGGACTTGAAACTTGGTGACTGGTGGAAGCGATGACTCCTTAGAGGTGACAACGAGTCGTTGGTTCCACTTGTTGCTTCTGGAAGATGTCAGGTAGATTTCTGTACTAGGCAACCACGACTCCATATAACAACTCGTTACTCTTGGTAAAGAGTCATTGCATGACTCGTGGGTTCCCAGATTGGGAAGCTTGCATCTTAAACAATGACTCATACAACGGTCCATTGGTGCTGACAATGACTCATTGTCTGAGTTGTCCTAGAAAAAATTTCCTAATACCTTCTGGTATTTCATGCAATATCTGAGTTTGGTCTAGGAATGTTTCGAGGTGTTACAATATCTCCCCCTTGGGATCATTCGTCCTCGAATAAAGGATAAAACTACTGGAAAACTGGGAAAAGAGTTGTAATCCCTAGACTCACACTATAAACTGATTTCTGAAGAGGTGACTGACTTTGAACTGATTTAACCATGCTAACTAAGTTGATGCAACTCAAATGCATATTGAAAATCTGAATAGAGCTGATGAGTACTGGACTGAATAGAGTATCGAGGATGAATTTAATACCTGATGTTGGAACTGAATTGGAAGGGAATAAATGAGGATATTTGGTCGTTATGTCTGGTCATGCCTCCCATGTGGCTCCCTCAACTAGTTTGTTCCTCCATAATACTTCCACTGAAGCAACTTCCTTGTTTCTCAACTTATGAACCTGACGGTCAAGGATCTGAAATAGGACTTCTTCGTAAGAGAGACTATCCTTCACTCCCACACTGTCTAGTGGCATAACTAAGCTCGGATCACCGATGCCCTTCTTCAAAAGTTACACATGGAAGATTGGGAAGTAACTTGTAGGCCACATTGCCAATTCATCTCAGAACCTTGTAGGTTCCTATATACCTCGGACTGAGTTTCCCTTTTTTCCAAACCCCATCACCCCTTTCATGGGTGAAATTTTTAGATAAACCCAATCATCTACAGCGAATTCTAGCTCTCTTCTCCTCACATCAGCATATGATTTTTGTCGGCTCTGAGCTGTTTTCAATCTTTCTCTGATAAGATGCACTTTCTGCATAGCTTCATGAACTGAGTCTGGTTCTATCAAGGTTGATTCGCCAACTTCAAACCACCCTATAGGAGACCTGCACCTTTTACCATATAATGCTTCAAACGGGGCCATCTGAATACTGGAGTGGTAGCTGTTGTTGTACACAAAATCTATGAGAGGTAAGTGATCATCCCAATTGCCTTTAAAGTTTGTCGCACAAGATCTCAGCATATCTTCTAAGGACTGAATATTTCTCTCAGCTTGTCCATCTATCTAAGGGTGAAAAGTTGTGCTGAGGTTGACCTGAGTACCAAGTCCTTTCTGAAATGACTTCTAGAAATGCGAGGTGAATTGTGTACCTCTATCTAAAATGATGGACAAGGGCACTCAATGCAGTCTAACTAACTCTCGGATATATAGCCTAACATAATCTTCAGCTGAGTCTATAGTTTTAACTTAGAGGGAATGTGCTGACTTGGTCATCCGATCTACTATCACCCAAATTGAGTCATGCTGTCAGCGAGTATGAGATAGACCTGTAATAAAGTCCATATTCACTTCTTCCCACTTCCACGTGAGTATGCTAATATCCACAACTATACCCCTAGGTCTCTAATGTTCCACTTTAACCTGTTGTCAGTTCGGGCACTCAGCCACAAATTCTGCAATGTCTCCCTTCATGCAGTTCCACCAGTAGATATCCCGTAGGTCACGGTATATCTTAGTGGCACCTAGGTGGATAGAATATCTGGGGCTGTGGGCTTCTGCTAGTATTTGTTGCCTTAAGTCACCTACTTTTGGAATATATAGTCTGCCCTAGTAACGAAGCACACCATCTCCCTCTTTGGAGAAGGCCTCCACTTCTTTTCTTAGAACTGCTTTTTTAAGCTTAAGCAGTATGGATTTTCCATCTTGCTTTGACTTAACCTCAACAATTAACCGACCCGCTCTGCATTACTAATCCGCCTTCAGATGAATCAACCAACTGCACTCCCAACCAAGCTAACCTGTGAATATCTAATGCTAACTCCTTTCTTCCCTCTTTAACATGAGCAACACTCCCCATGGACATTCTGCTTAAGGCGTCAGCCACCACATTGGCCTTGCCTGGGTGATATAGCACGCTCATGTAATAATCCTTCCCACACTGTCTAGTGGCATAACTAAGCTCGGATCACCGATGCCCTTCTTCAAAAGTTACACATGGAAGATTGGGAAGTAACTTGTAGGCCACATTGCCAATTCATCTCAGAACCTTGTAGGTTCCTATATACCTCGGACTGAGTTTCCCTTTTTTCCAAACCCCATCACCCCTTTCATGGGTGAAATTTTTAGATAAACCCAATCATCTACAGCGAATTCTAGCTCTCTTCTCCTCACATCAGCATATGATTTTTGTCGGCTCTGAGCTGTTTTCAATCTTTCTCTGATAAGATGCACTTTCTGCATAGCTTCATGAACTGAGTCTGGTTCTATCAAGGTTGATTCGCCAACTTCAAACCACCCTATAGGAGACCTGCACCTTTTACCATATAATGCTTCAAACGGGGCCATCTGAATACTGGAGTGGTAGCTGTTGTTGTACACAAAATCTATGAGAGGTAAGTGATCATCCCAATTGCCTTTAAAGTTTGTCGCACAAGATCTCAGCATATCTTCTAAGGACTGAATATTTCTCTCAGCTTGTCCATCTATCTAAGGGTGAAAAGTTGTGCTGAGGTTGACCTGAGTACCAAGTCCTTTCTGAAATGACTTCTAGAAATGCGAGGTGAATTGTGTACCTCTATCTAAAATGATGGACAAGGGCACTCAATGCAGTCTAACTAACTCTCGGATATATAGCCTAACATAATCTTCAGCTGAGTCTATAGTTTTAACTTAGAGGGAATGTGCTGACTTGGTCATCCGATCTACTATCACCCAAATTGAGTCATGCTGTCAGCGAGTATGAGATAGACCTGTAATAAAGTCCATATTCACTTCTTCCCACTTCCACGTGAGTATGCTAATATCCACAACTATACCCCTAGGTCTCTAATGTTCCACTTTAACCTGTTGTCAGTTCGGGCACTCAGCCACAAATTCTGCAATGTCTCCCTTCATGCAGTTCCACCAGTAGATATCCCGTAGGTCACGGTATATCTTAGTGGCACCTAGGTGGATAGAATATCTGGGGCTGTGGGCTTCTGCTAGTATTTGTTGCCTTAAGTCACCTACTTTTGGAATATATAGTCTGCCCTAGTAACGAAGCACACCATCTCCCTCTTTGGAGAAGGCCTCCACTTCTTTTCTTAGAACTGCTTTTTTAAGCTTAAGCAGTATGGATTTTCCATCTTGCTTTGACTTAACCTCAACAATTAACCGACCCGCTCTGCATTACTAATCCGCCTTCAGATGAATCAACCAACTGCACTCCCAACCAAGCTAACCTGTGAATATCTAATGCTAACTCCTTTCTTCCCTCTTTAACATGAGCAACACTCCCCATGGACATTCTGCTTAAGGCGTCAGCCACCACATTGGCCTTGCCTGGGTGATATAGCACGCTCATGTAATAATCCTTCCACGCTCATGTAATAACTTTCCCACACCGGCCTAGTGGCATAACTAAGCTCGATCACCGATGCCCTCTTCTTCAAAAGTTACACATGGAAGATTGGGAAGTAACTTGTAGGCCACATTGCCCTCATCTCAGAACCTTGTAGGTTCCTATATACCTCGGACTGAGTTTCCCTTTTTCCAAAACCCCATCACCCCTTTCATGGTGAATGATAAACCCAATCATCTACAGCGAATTCTAGCTCTCTTCTCCTCACATCAGCATATGATTTTTGTCGGCTCTGAGCTGTTTTCTCACCTTTCTCTCTGATAAGATGCACTTTCTGCATAGCTTCATGAATCCTAGGCCCGGCTTATCAAGGTTGATTCGCCAACTTCAAACCACCCTATAGGAGACCCGCACCTTACCATATAATGCTTCAAACGGGGCCATCTGAATACTGGAGTGGTAGCTGTTGTTGTACACAAAATCTATGAGAGGTAAGATCCCAATTGCCTTTAAAGTTTGTCGCACAAGATCTCAAAGATACTCCTAAGGACTAATATTTCTCTCGCCTGTCCATCTATCTAAGGGTGAAAAGTTGTGGCCGAGGTGCTGACCTGAGTACCAAGTCCTTTCTGAAATGTCTTCTAGAAATGAGGTGAATTGTGTACCTCTATCTAAAATAACGGACAAGGGCACTCAATGCGCTCTAATTCAATCCTCGGATATATAGCCTCCAACATAATCTTCGCCCGAGTCTATAGTTTTAACTTAGGGAATGTGCTTCTACTTGGTCATCCGATCATTATCACCCAAATTGAGTCATGCTGTCAGCGAGTATGAGATAGACCTGTAATAAAGTCCATATTCACTTCTTCCCACTTCCACGTGAGTATGCTAATATCCACAACTATACCCCTAGGTCTAATACCCACTTAACCTGTTGTCGCTGGGGCACTCACCACAAATTCCTGCAATGTCTCCCTTCATGCAACACCAGTAGATATCCCGTAGGTCACGGTATATCTTAGTGGCACCTAGGTGGATAGAATATTCGGGGCTGTGGGTTGCTAGTATTTGTTGCCTTAAGTCACCTACTTTTGGAATATAGTCTGCTCAGTAACGAAGCACACCATCTCCTCTTTGGAGAAGGCCTCCACTTTTTTAGAACTGCTTTTAAGCTTAAGCAGTAGGATTTTCCATCTTGCTTGACCTCATAACCTCAAAATACTAACTGACCTGCTTCGCATTACTAATCCGCCTCGATGAATCAACTAACCGCACTCCCAACCAAGCTAACCTGTGAATATCTAATGCTAACTCCTTTCTTCCTCTTTTTAACATGAGCAACACTCCCATGGACATTCTGCTTTGCTATGTCAGCCAACGATTACTGGCCTTGCCTGCGATATAGCACGCTCATGTAATAATCCTTCCATAACTCAAACCACCTTTATTCGACGAAGCGTTCGTATTGTTCTCGACCTAATGCACGAAGACCCTTGTGGTCAGTGAAAACATCCACATAAAGCCCATAAAGATAATGCTTCCATATCTTTAACGCAAACACCGCCGCTACCAATTCAAGGTCATGAGTCGGATAGTTCTTCTTATGAACCTTGAGCCGCTTTGGAGGCATAAGTTATCACCTTAACTCTCGCATCAGAACACAACTGAGGCCAACTTTGAAGCATCATATAATAGACCCACAAATCCTCTGTTCCTTCTGGTAAGGTCAAAACTAGAGTTGTAGTGAGTCGGAGTCTTAACCTCTTGGAAGCTCTTCTCACATGCATCTTACCACCGCAACTTCACCTTTTTCGAGTTAGCTTAGCTTCTCCAGGACATGCAATAGAAGAAATTGTTTGTAAAAAGCCGTCGGTAATAAACTGCCAGATCCAGGAAATCCCTGATATTATTGGGGAAGTAGGTTCCGGCCAGTCTTTACGGCTACTATCTTTTGAGGATCTACATGAATACCCTGACCTGAGACCATACCAAGGAAAGCACGTACTTCGCCAGAATTCACATTAAGCGGAATTTATGAACAATTGGCGGTCCCTGAGAGTCTGCAACACTATCCTCATGCTCCTTCTAATTTCTGGAGTACACCAAAATGTCGTCTATCAACACAATGACGAACATGTCCAGATAATTTTTAAATACTCTATTCATTAGTCCATGAAAGTCGCAGGAATTAGCTTGTTCAAAGGACATAACCACGAATTCATAGTGACCATACTGAATTCTGAAAGTTGTTTTCGATATGTCACATTCCCTGACCCTAAGCTGATGATACCCCTGACCCAGAGATCTACCTTGGAAAATAACTAGCTCCTTGAATCTGATCAAACAATTCATCAATCCCGGTAGGGGATACTTGTTCTTAACTGTAACCTTATTTAGTTGGACGATAGTTGATACACATTCTGAGAAGGACCTTTTTTCTTTCTCACACAACAATTGAGCACCCCATGGGGAGATGTTGGGCCCGATGAAACCCTTATATAAAAGGTCTGTTCCTTCAACTATTTGACCAGCTGGAGCTACATATAAGGAGGAATAGAGATAGGTTGATGTCTGGAAGAAGGTCTATGCCGAAGTCTATTTCTCGCTCGGGAGTGCTCCAGGAAGATTCGAAAACATGTCGTACTCCGGGCCGAATAACCGAACCGATCAATAGTTGGGGTCTCGAGGCGAGAATCTTGACCCGACCTGTTGATAGATGCACCTCAAAATGAGTTTTCCTTAAGGTAGGAAATAAACTGACCCTTAGGTGCGGAGCTACTACCCATCCACTCTAGAACCCACTCATTTGAAAACCGAAATCTCGACGACTCTGCTTTGGCAATGACTGAGGCATAATTAGAATGTAACCAATCCATCCAGGAATGAGGTCGAAATGACCATGTTCATCTCTACTAGATCAGCTGGAATGATTTACTCAATACCGAGACCGGCGCTTCAAACACCCTATTGGCTCTAATCGACTCACCAATTGGGGTAGAGATTGAGAATGGTTCTCAGAGGACTTCTCGACTAATTTCAAACTAGCTACATAGGGAGTCATAAATGATAGTGTGGATCCCGATCTAGTAGTTCATACACATCTAGATGGAAGAGAAACAACATACCCATGACCACGTCAGGTAAGCTCTCTTAATCCTGACGAGACAAAGCATAAAAGCAATTTTGGGTGCTAACCGCCACCCGCATTCTAAGTGCCACTGATGAGCTGGACAAACAGCTAGGGGTCGCTGGAATAGACCGTGATTTCCCCCATCCCGCGATGGACATTCCCTAAGCCGATGACCTAGATGTCCATATCCAAAGCAATCCCATCTGCCCAGGAGGCATTCATCAGGATGGTTCTTGCCACACTTAGGATAAGATGGTTAGCAGCTTTATTGGAGCAATGACCGAACTAAGAGCCGATGCTCTACCCTTACATCCTTGGCTGGACCGAAATAAAGGGGTGCTGGCTGAGGTGGGTGCTGGAGTCCTCATTTCTGCTGCTGCTATGGGTGGCTACTATTGCCGGACCTCTGGTGGCTATAATCAGACCGACCCATTTCTAGCTCCGCTTGCTCTCCTCTCGTTCCATATCCTTCAACTTTTGCCTCAATCTACTGGGCATGAATGATAAGGCTGGAGAGGTCAATATTCTTAATGAGCATCACGGTCATGCACACCTTAAGTACTAGATTTGATACCCTGTTCATTAATTTAAGCATGAGAGCCCTTGGCTCGGTTACCATCTTCGGAGCATACTCAACAACCGAGTGAACTCCAATGCATATTCTCCAAGGTCCTTGTTACCCTGCTTTAAGTTCATGAACTCTGCGACCTTAGCCTCCTCAACTCTCGAGGGAAAAATTCGTCTAGAAATGCATGGTGAACCTTCCCCACCCTACTGGTTCCCCGCTTCCTACCGGCTCACCCTTTCTTCCACTAATCGTACCAAATTTTTGAGCCACCCTTTCAATTGGTAGGCATCAAGATCAGCACTCTCCTCGGAACTAACACCCATAATCTAGATGATCTTCTGCACCTCTTCGGGTCCTCTCCCACCTTGGTTCCATGAAAAGATGGAGGGTACATTCGAGTGAAGTCCTACACCCTAGCCGCCGCGAATCTATTTGTACTAACCGACCACCAATAGTTCACTTGGTTAATCATTTTCTGAGCCAGCAGTTGAATTGCCGCTCGGAATACTGCTGAGGACACTTGGTCGTCCTGAGGGGTTGCTGAGTTGGTGGGGCAAGTCAGTTGGTATTGCCAACCCTCCTTCCATTTCCCTCATCTTGCGTACAGTTTCACTTAACCAATAGAGCACGAGTTAGGAGGACATTTCTCGAATTAGACTTCTCACAACGCACGATAAAAGAGTATGAACAAAGGGAGTTCCGTTTTATATCCTCCCCGTCAAGTAAAAAGTATGCTTACACCCATGAAAAGAATCTACATGACGCGACTTTTAGACATCCTAAGATACTAAAACCATTATTTCGATACCAAGCTTGTCACGACCCGAGTCTATACCCTGGACATGTACTTGGTGCCACTGCGACCCCAAGCTAACCCATGGCCTACTATTACACTGGTAAACTTAGTAAATATAAGAGGAAGCTTCAAAAATAATAAAAGTAACAATATTGCTGAAAGTAAACACGATTAAAATATCAACAACAATGTTCGAAAGCCATCTACTAACTGCTGAGTTGCTGGGACAAGCCTCAGGTAACCCTAAAATTCGACTAAATAAGAACTAACTGAAAAATCACTATTGTCCTCGAAAGATGAGGACTCACCAATACTGTTGTTCATAACGCCCGAGGAACCACGATGATGCTGGATCGAGAACTCCGCACCTCGTATCATAATACAATACAAAGATGAAAAGTATGTGAGTATTTTGAATGTACTAGTAAGTGAGAGGTACAATAAGCATGAGAGAAAAGTACTGAACTACAATAACATGAAATGACCAACTAATATATCAGAACCGGTAAAGTTGATATATGATCAATATGGTCAATAATGACCCCGGCTGATGGTCATAAACATGTCTTGGGGATCCCGAGATACCGAGCTGAGCTAAGTTGATCTTCACTAAACATGAGATTGTACTGAACAAGTGGGAGAGTCTATAATAGATATATAACCATGTGAGCTAAACGTGGAGTTCGATATGTACACCCCATCGAGAAATTCAATATATCTTTCAGTATGGGGCATCGATAGGACCCAATATATCCTGTCCCGACTACTAAGCTGATAGCTCGAAGTTGGGGGCCAAGACTACCAGGGATACATATCTAGAAGTACCCTAAGAGTCTTATCGGACTGGATAACCGAACCGTGTTTAAGATTGGCCAAATATGGTTATGTCTTCATAACCATCTAAAGACAAACCGGTAACTCGATAACTAGAAGGTATTACCGACACCTCAAGAACTAACTATAATCAAACTGATCAGCTGACACACGCTGAAAGATACTAAAAATACTAACATTTTGACTTAGACCGAACTAGCATGCAACCGAATGAGAATTCTATGATAGTAATAACATGGAAATTCCAACACCGATGTAGTCATGTAATAGTACTTTTCTAATCAATCATGTAAGACCCAAATTACTGCATTTAAGAAATAAGGCTAAAATCATTTATAGGAAACAAGTATCAACATCGTTCACTAAGTAGTGGAAATATAGCAACAAATAATATGAACAACATTCCACATTAATTAATTGATTGACTTGAAAAATTGCTCTAATTTGAAAATCTAAGGCTAGACCGAGCAAAATACAGAAGGTTTTTGGGACACAAGGAAAGAACCATACCCTTGTTAGCTCCCACATACCTGGTGTTGAAATCTTGATGAGTTGGTAAATTCACCAACTCGTTGGGCTCCTAAGTCTGAAGTTTTTGCTAAGTTTGAGTTTTTTATGTGGATTTTATGCCCTTTTTTCTTTGTTGCACAGATTCCTACTGTGAAGAAAATAGCAAGAAATGGAGCAAAAAGAAGGAAGTGAGAGGAAATTTGAAACATCAAGAAGACCGGCGAAACGCCAGCCAAAAGCCGATTCCCATCAGCTTGGGTAATGCCACCAGCAGTCGCAAGTTGCCAACGGGCGCATCATTACCAAGAACCGAATGGCACCTCGCCTTTGCCGGATTGAAGGGCAAAAGATCGGGGCATGGATGGAGACAATGAAATGCTCACTGAACCACCGTGACTCATCGAATGCATTGAAGCATCGATAATAGCCGGCAGTCCACGACATAACTGATGAACTGCCAGTCGTCCTACCGATTCCATAATGTTGCTCGTGTGGTGAAAAATTGTCCAGCACGAAATAAGAGAGAGAAACTGCCTTTGGATATATAAATTATAAAGAAAGTATTGTGTCCTTAGTATATCATAGCAGATCATATCATATCATCTTTTCCTTCCTAGCATTAGAGCATTCCTTTGGCAGAAAAAGGAGAAGTTGTTTGGTAGAATTCTGAAAAGTACTATTCTCTGCTTTTTCTTCTTAATAGAAAGGTACTCGCATTGTTGAACACTTACTTGTAAAACTTGATTTTACTACTCTTGTTATTGAATTCAATGATTTTATTACTAATGCGCTTTTGAATTTCTTAATCATAAGTAGCTAAATTATTAACTAGAGGTGTGTGATGATAAATACTTAATTAGAGTGGGTATTTCCTGCAGTCATCTCACTATTGTTTAAATAAGTGCAAAATATTAGATTTTCTTCAAACTATATAATGGAAGATCTATTTGATTACATGTGGGTCTACTTGTTCTTACTTCTTGATTGTTGGTTCTAAAATAATACTTAATTGGAAGAGAATTTTATGGTGGGTATGGATGAGAGATTGTAAAATTGGGCTAGAAATAGCTAAAAATTACATTCTTCGCTCCTAATTAGTAGCTATCTAGAAATCAGTGCAGCTACTAATCCAAATCTGATTAGGTTGAGTTAATGGTGGCTAGAGCTTTAATAAAACTTCTAGTAAGAGGTACTCTATAAAGCTAGAAAGCAATAAATAACCATTTTCCCAAGATTATTACACTAATTAAACATATGAGATGACTTAGCATGTCCCTATCTAGTTATTATATCATCTACACCACACCTCTAGTCTTTTTCACATTTCGTGTCAACAACCTTGGTAACTTGTTGTAGGTAACCCAAATTAGAATCATATTCTATTTCAAATCTACTTTCAACTTGTTTATTTTTTATGTTATTTCTAAGCGGTGCAGTTAACTTACTCCTCAACCAACGCTTGTAATTATCACTGTCCTTGTGGATTCGACCCCGACATTCGTCGGGTTACTTGTTTGATACACGACCGTGTATACCCGTTTATATGAGCATATTTTTTGATGTTATCAAAAAATGGCGCCATTGTTAGACTAGCACTTGATATTCTTGGTGTGGATTGTTAACTTTACTAGTTCCACACCACAGTCAGCTGCTACTAACCTATCGCTGAGTTTCTCATGAGCAGCTTCGGAGTATGGTCATGAGACCCTAAGGGGGTACCTTTTGTGGATACCATCGTTAGTAGACAAGATGTGGCGTAGAGAGGGGAAGAAAGACGCAATATTGTTGGTCATGGTGAAGCAGATGGAGTTGTTGATGAACTATATGAAGTATTTCCATGCAAGATACTACCAAGCCAACCATGGCTATGAGTATGCTTATCATGGAAATCAAGGTCGAAAAAATGCTGTGGTTAGTTGATACAAGTAGCCGTGAGATATGAGCCCCAACCCATAAGGCGGTGCACTCGGAGTGGTGCTTGAAAAGGTCCTTTCAACGAAGAGGGAATTCAGGATTTGTAGAGTAAACTATTGGACCTAACAAACCACCGTGAAAGTCATGACGTAATAATTCAACAACAAGGAGAAGATGAACGAGTTAAATCTCGGTGGAAGCTCAAACAATAGAAACCAACACGTCCCCAACTCAAGCCATCGTGGATGATGATATTCGAGTGGGAAATGGAGGAAGAGGTTGTTGGGGAACCAATTGTCGATGTCTTTTTGAAAGGTGAAGAACTCGACGAGGTTTGTCTTGTGTGTAAGGAGATAAGAAATTATCCCTTCCCATGAAGGAAGCTGGACCTGATTTAAAGAATCGTACAACTCCCCGTCACAACCATCTACAGACGTCAATCAAGATGGAGCTCAAACCCTGGGTTCACTCTCACCTATAATATGCATATCTTTGGGGAGAAATTTAGAAATGCTCCCAATTATCATTTCAACAAAGCTCACCCTTTGAAAGTAGAAAAACTCATTGTAGTATTGAAGAGGCACATTCGAGCTATAGGATGGTCAATAGCTGATATCATTAGTATTCTCCAGTGATTTGCACTCACGAGATTAATCTTCAAGAAAATTGTAGCCCATCAGTTGAGCATCAAAGGCGTTTGTACCCACCCATGAAAGAGGTAGTCAAAATGGAGATTATTAAATGGCTTGATGCGGTGTGTGGTATCTTATCGCGTACAATAGTTGGGTGTCTGCAGCAGTGTGGTGCCAAAAGAAAAGTGAAAGCATCACGGGTTGTTTAGAATGAAAAGAATGAATTAATAGTCACTTGCCCAGTCACTGGATGGAGAGTTTGAATGTATTACTATAAGTTAAACTCCTGGACAAAGAAGGATCATTTCCCGATGCCATTCATTGACCAAATGCTAGACCGGTTGGCCTGTAAGGAGTACTATTGTTTCTTGGATGGATACTGACAATCAACTTTCAATTTCACCTAAGGATCAAGAAAAACAAGTTTACTTGTCCCTATGGAATCCCGCATTCAAAAGAGATGCTCATTTTGCAATGCCCTTGCCACTTTCCAAGGATGATGTCCATATTTTTTGATATGGTGGAAGATACCATGGAAGTCTGGATGACTTTTCAGATGTGGGGGGAATCATTTGATGACTGTTTGACACACTTAGAAGAGGTATTAAAGAGATGTACTGAAACAAATTCTGGTCCATACTGGGAAAAATGACACTTTATGATAAAAAAGGGATTTTGTTGGGACACAAAATTTTTGAAAAAGGGATTGAGTAGGGATTAAGCCAAAGTGGACGTGTCATTGCTCAGTTACCTCCACCGTGCACCATGAAGGGTTAGGATTTTCCTCAGACATGTGGGTTTCTACCACCACTTATTAAAGACTTCTAAGATAGCTCATCCGGCTTCGGCCGGAGAAAAAGAAGCAAAGTTCACTTGATGAAGAGTGTCTCGAAGGTTTTTGTGGGAGTTGAAGGAAAGGTTGATTTTTCTCCAATCATTATAGCACCCGATTAGTCAAAACCTTTTTGAGCTCATGTGAGATGCAAGTAAGGCATTAGGAGCAGTCCTTGGTCAACGGAGAGACAAGATATTTCACCCAATCTACTATGCTAGCATGCCCTGAATGATGCACAAACAAACCACACAAGAATGGAGCGAGCTACTCGCCGTTGTGTTGCATTTGAAAAGTTTCTCAGCATATTTTCTAGGAACGAAAGTGGTGGTGCAACAGACCATGCAGCACTTAGGTATTTAATACGGCCAAGAAAGATGTGCTAAGACAAGATTGATCAGGTGATTTGTTGTTGCAGGAATTCGACTTTAGGGTGAAGGATCGTAAGGGATGTGAGAATCAAGTGGCCGACCATCTATCGCTCCTAGAGACAAGTGGTCAGCCAGAACACATGAAGAGATCAACGATGTCTTTCCGTATAAGCATATCTTCTAGCTCAACCCATGATCTAACACCATGGTTTGCTGATTTTTCACTACCTGATGCAGCAACATTGTACCCGAAGGCTTGAACTTTCAACAAAAGAATAAATTCATGAATGATGTATGAAAATATTTTTGGATGAACCTACTTTCCAGTTATGGTGATGATTTAATACTATCATGTGTGTCGAAGTCAGAGATGGTCCCCACTCCTAGAGGCTTTTCATTCTTCACCTGTTGAGGTCATTATGGGTTTTATTGGCATACATTACATCAAGATGCCCATGACTTTTGTGAAGCACAATGATCGATGTCAAAGATCGTGGAGTATTTCAAGACGGCATGAACTTCCGCTGACCGATATTAGAGGTTGAGTTGTTCGATGTGTGGGGATCGACTCTGTTCCCTTTTGTAAGCTCTTATGGTAACACATACATCTTGGTAATGACGTCGTCGATAAGCGCGTCCGTGCGTATCGGTCGCGGTAAGTAATATAGTGACTTCTTAAGAACCGAATGTCAAACCCAATGTGGATCGGACCCATTCCTCTAACTATCCATTTCAAGTGATCTTAAATACCAAAATGTTGGTTATAGAAGTTTTTCGATGGAGAATAATTAAGTCTAGTTGTGGTCAACGAAATTTTCGGAGTTTACTCTAGGAGCAACATAGAGTTAAAACCGTGATAATCATGCGATACTACTTATTTGCAATGGTTTACGGAACTATCAATCGTTGCTTCACATACTAGAATTGCATGTTCATGGTCTTTTCGAGCCTCTAAACACGGCAAACCAGCTTCACTACATCATTGTGAGCGAGGATGCTAATTTCTATTTCTCACAAGTACTATTATGTTGTGGTTTACGGGAAATGATTAGGACTTTCAAGCGCCTAACCATTTAACTCAACTTAGCCTCACAACTACTTTCTTCGGAAAGTGTTGATGTGATAATCCCAAGTCGTTTCTAATAACCCCCGTTTAAACCAAGCAAGGTGTTAGTATATTTCTATCCTAACACGAAATTATATCGTGAGATACAAACATGCTCCTCACATTCTCATGTCCTCACCTAGGTAATGCTTTCTCAAGCCATTGCCTGCTAACGTATATGTTTTCATGGTGATCAATCATAAAAACAACCAACAATCCAGAATGCAAGACGATAACAACAATCAATAACTTAATTCCAAAACAATTTCATAAAAATCACAATCATGTTCATGGCTTCAACCCTAGAGAAGGGTTCTAGCCGTCTGCTGCTCGTAAAACTACAACTAAACTACCACTAAACTACATACTTACAAGAATTTGGTAGATGAGAAGGGAATTTTCCAAACCCTAGATGAGTTTTCCCACTTCTCCCTTCACTCCTGTGTGCTTTCCAGAATAAAATCGTGACAAAATAATTAGGAGCTAAGGGACCTATTTATAGTAAATGGAAAACGTGCAAATTTAAAGGCCTGCCATGGACGGCTCCGTGTCACGGAGTGTGGCCGCGGAAAACCGCTCTCCGTGACACGGAGGTAACGTGAGGTTTCTGGAAATCACCCAAAATCAACCCTAAGCAACACCTGCCGCGTTGCGCGTGTCACACAGCTTGGGCAGCGCGTTGGCACCAGCGCAAAGCTGGCATGGCGTGGCACGTTGCTGGTGCGCTCGAGCACGTCGCTGCCGCATCTCAAGCCGCTTGCTCGGCATAGGTGTGCACAGACCGGGCGCGGCACAATGCACAGCGTGGCACGCCGTCGTGGCCAGCCTGCCATGGCCTACTCCTTACCGACTGTCGCCCATTGCTCCCGACTTTGTTCCTCTCCTTCACCAACCTACGAATTAGTTCCTCAAAAATCATTGAAACCTTACAAAACAAGGACTAATCATGTTGGTTAGCACATATATTCACATTTATATAAAAATCACATGAAAATGTATGCAATTACTTAGCTAAACAAGACTAAATTAAGTTATAAAGCGTCACTCGGACATGCTATTTTGCCTGAGATCAGGTAACAGTTGATTATGTCTCCAAATGGGTGGAAGTTGTTGCGCCACCAATAATGAAGGGAGGAGCGTAACAACCTTTTGAAGAAACATATTTTCTCGCGGTTTGGTACCCCCAGAGCCATGATTAGCTATGGAGGTTCTCATTTTTGCAACCAAGTATTCAGTACATTGCTAAGCAATATGGTGTGAAGCACAAAGTGCTACTCTTATCACCCGAAACCGTACAAATGGAAGTTTCAAATCGGGAAATAAAATCCACTTGACCAAAATAGTCAATGTTAACAGAACCGGTTGGGCACGGAAGTTAGATGATGCCTAGGGCATATTGTACACATTTAAAATGCTGATTGGAATGCTCCCTTATCAACCGGTGTTTGAAAATCATGTCACCTCCCTATTGAGTTAGGAACACAAAGCTTATGGGGATTAAAAAGTTTAAATTCTGAATGGGGAAGAGTTGTCCAAGGTCAAGTCAATAATCTACATGAGTTGGATGAATTCAGAAATGAGGCATATGAGAATGCAGATATTTACAAAGCCAGAATGAAACATTCTCATGACCAAAAAGTGTTGTCGCCGCAGTTTTTCTCCGCTGTGGGACTAGGTGCGTTCACCCATGACCATGACTGTTTCCCAGGGGAAATAAAAGTCCAAATGATCAGGTCCTTAAGGTATTCAGGAGAATGGTTCCATAAAACTCCATGGAGAGAGTGGGAGCAAGTTCAAAGTGAATGGCCAATGAGTTAAAACATATCTGGGGGTGTTAAAGAGGTTGGCCGAACAAAGGTTGTATATTCGGCGGAACCATAGGCCTCGAGAGACCTTCGTCGTGCCATGAAGTTAACTAAAGGCTTGGGAGGCAACCCAACCACCAGTGGGCTACCAACTTGTCCAGTGCACTGAAGGATTTAAGGATAGTCGACGAACCATCCGGGGCCACCAAGCGCCTTCAAAGCGCGAACCGCCGGTTAGTCGCCGATGTCAACCAAGCAAGTGCCTGGGAGTAACCTTTTTCATCGGTTTTTTAAACCAGTGGAACACCGGATCCATTCCGAAAATGCTGCGTCCATCAACAATCTGGCTTCAGAGCTCAAACAGGTAATGTTAGCGGTTGTAACATCGGCGACCACCGGTACCTCTTCGCCGATTGCCGGTGCACCCGAGTTGAAATATTTTCTCTTTTTTCTGAAGTTTGACTAACCTTTCCCACTTCCCCACTTTTCATATTCATCTCTTTTCCTACCATCTATATTCATTTACCTAAACAACCCACATTCCTACCATCTTATTAATTACACCATCTTCACCCAATCAAATTCTCTTTCTTTCCAATTCTAAATACCATCCACTTTTACCATCCATCTTTATCACTCCATTGTAATCTCACGATACCACTATATATAGAGGTTGTTGGTTGTGGCTATTCACCTAATTGGTAAGGCATTTGTCACTCACTTCCCTACGGTCTCAAGCTATTGGTGATATTTTTCTTTCTTGATGTTTGTTTTATGCTTTTCTTTTCTATTTGTGGGTGGATTTTTATTTTTGTTTTCAATGTACATGGTGTTCGGGTGTAGTTTGAGTGGGACACTCTCAAGTTTACCTAGTGATAGATAGCTTGACACCTTTCTTAAGGGCTACTTGTTGTTTTATTGGGTTAGGTCATCGCTTGTGTACATCTATGTGGGGGTGGCATGTGGGTTAATTACAGGTCAGCTGGCGGACCACACCAGTCATGTTTTAGAATCGTCGATTGTCTCGACAGGTTGATTCTTGCCCAATATTGCATACATATCACTGTAGTGTATTGGTGCTCACGGTCCAGACGGCATTTCGCCGCATGGCGCCGATACATATGATGTTTCCTAGGCCACGTTTCACATTGGCGACTCATCGGTAAGCCATGAATCTGCATCTACATTTCTCCGATGATTCACCGATGCCCCCGAAGGCTAAAAATGTTGAACTTTTTAATTCTTTGTTTTTCCTTATCTCGAGTTTCAAAATATATGCACCATTCTAACCTTAGTTTGTAAAAGATCATGTTTGTTTCCTCACAATCTCATCAAGGCCAAGAATTAACCCACACCAATAATACACATGCTCAATTTGGGTTGGAAAGAATGGAGGAGTATTATGTGGCTTTCAAGGAGAAGCGATTCATCCATGAAGAATCCCAATTTTGATGTGAACTCCTTCAAAAATTTTCAGATTCACGACCGTAATGGGATGCGCGATCGGGGTCCATTCACCATATTGTTGACCTATATTTTCAGAATTGGTGTAGGAATTCTATGCTTCATACAAAGGCAGCTCTCAAGCAAAAAGGCCTCATAGATACATTACCATGCCTACCTCACGGCTTGCGCTGGAGGTGCCTATAACTTCGAGGCAATCAATTTTTGATTTATTTGGTGTGATCCAATCCAATCACAATCGATATTCTGCAAGACAGAAAGATAGTAATCAGTTCTAATAGGTATTAATATGATTGTGAATTTACCCAAACGGTCAATAGGCCATCTCCAGGGGTTTGGATTCATTGTCGCGTGACTTGAAGTTTGAAGCCCGCATGTGGTTAGATTTGTTTGTTCACGGTTAATGCCTTCGCACACAACAAAAGTCCCAATTAAAGTTGCCATTCTTGTAGCATGCATCATGGATCATGTGCACATCAATGTGGGGAGCCTATTGTCAATCAATTCAAACGAAGAACCAAGCAGCAAGCCAAGGCATTGCCATTTCAAATTCTTCATGAGTATGTTATATGTGGTGTTGCATGCCCTTTTGTTCCGCCAATTGACGTGACTATACGACCGGGATTGTGATTGCATTGGCTACTAAAACTGACAAATGCAGCTGTTGAAGGACTAAAGTGTACAACAAGACCCACCACCGCTCTTTCGGCATCTTCTACCACATCGATCAAGCCGTCTATCCAGCTACCCGCCCAACACTCCTCCCATTTCACCAAAATAGCACAAAGGGCCCAAGTACATGAGCGAGCTAGAAGCTACAGGCTGTCTTATTTGTGATACAAACTGCCATCAAAAGCCATGCAACTTGTTAAAGATGTTGAAGAGCCATGCTCCAAAGTTGAGGTCCTTGAGAGCGAAGTGATTTCCTTGAGAAGAGAGGCCGCACTGTGAACCTCCATCTACCAAAGAACTCAAACCCTTCTGAACTGCAGCGGTGCCTGTGTAGCTTGGCGCACCCAAAAGTCCACCGGATGATTGGTGGTGGGCAGACAGCACGTCAGAATAGTATCAGATGAGGAGTTATATCATAGTCGCCACCACCAATTTCCAATGCTCTCGCATATAACATGGATCCATCCTGGTACCGGCAGTGCAACAACTTATCATGAGCTTTGGACTCTACCGGACAAATAGGTAGTGCCAGAACCGGGAAACCAGTGGAACTCCCACCTGATCCATCATGGGTTAATGTTGAAGAAATAGCTTGGAAATTTGACGCACACATTCTGGAAGCTGCCCCGACCACTAATTCAATCAGAAGCCTCCTTCACCTTATTATCTGTCATTTTTTCTACATTGGGGCATTGTCTGATTTTAAGTGGGGAGAGATGTATGTCGTGCAATTTGCAAACGTTTGTGCCTAAGAATTATAGTGGGGTCCTTTTCTTGAATTGTTTACTCCCTCAGGACCCAAGTCTTGCTTGATGCCTGCCTTTGTAAATAGTAGGAGAGTAAATAAACTCCAAGTGCTTTTTTATACCACAGTTCTTTTCCCGAGGACCCTATTTTAGTTTTTCCTTTTATTAATGGATCGGGTTGGCACTTCCCGATAATAGACTGTGTGGCGAATTGGTCTTAAGAAAATGCCATGTTGCTTTTTAGTCTTGCTTTTGAGTTTGTTTTTTATTATGAAGTTGCTTCAAAGGGTACCACCAGAAAATTTTTGAAATGGAATTTTGAAATGAGGGCATGAAAATGAAATATAATGAGTGCATGTTTGAATAAAGAGCATAGCACTCTTCGCATACTTTGTAAATTCCTTGCTTGACTTATGAACTTGCATGCTTAATGTCTCCGACTTGAAAATCTTGTGATAAAAATGACTCTTGTGGACCCTTTAAGGGTGATGCCTTGTGTGGTGAGAAATATTTGGTGAATCACGTGCATGACTCTTTGCCTGTGAACTTTCCCAAGTGTACTCCAACGCGAAATCCTAGATGTAGTTGCACTTAAAACATGATCTTAGGATTTCCTTTGCTTAGCCACTTCACCTATATACCCTCATTGAATATTGATCTGTCAACCAATGTTGAGTCTTAGACCCTTTCTTTTGAAACCACATTACAAGCCTTAAGACCATTCGTAATACCTCTTGGGCACCCATCCTCCCTAAGTGCTAGTGAAAAGATAATGATAAAATGAGGCTTCAAGCCTATGAAAAGGGAGAGTGGATAAGAAAAAAAAAAAGAGAAATGACGCAAAGCCCAAGTTTGGGGGTGTGCAAGGGAAACAAGGAGAATTTCATTTTGAGGTAGCACCAATTTGTGTCAAAATGCATAAAAAAATGATAAATTGAAAGGAGAAAAGAATTTTTGGTGAACTGGTGCTTCCTCTTGCCAGATATGCCATCATGAGACAAAGAAGTTGGAAGGAGGTTCATTGAGAAAATGAAAGTCAGAGATGCTGAAAGAAGGAGAAATAAGGTGAGGTGATTAAAAAAGTTGATGGGAGGTATGTTCAAAAAAGGCATTAGGGAGGCCTGAGTCACTAAAGCTAAATTTTAATACTACCCTTAACCCAAGCCTACATTATAATCCGGCTGAAGTCCTAAGTGATTTTAAGTGCAGCCGCTCTACATTAGTGACGAATTATATGAAGGGCAAACCTATGGACCAAGTTGTGTGCACGAAGAGTTCTTTGGAGAGTGGGTGTGATTATCTCTTCCAAGCAATCCCCTTGTGTGTATTTAGTTATTTCATGATAAAGGAATAGGTATTTTCGGTGAGTGAAATCATCCCTTTTGAGGACACAAGTGTATTTGGAGTTGATGTGGATAAGGAAGGAGAAGTGTGTAAACTCTAAGACAAAGTTTTGATATGCACCGATTATGAATTGAGATGCTATGTGTATTCATGGATAAGCAATGCCCTCATTTTACAAAGTGAACCTTCTCATGAACCATGTTTAAGAGCACATAGCCTCTGAAATATCTTTCATTGCTTGGTTTTTAGGGGAATTTCTTCTCTTTTCCGGTAGATATTGGTGAGAAATTTTGGGTTGTCATAGACATATGGTTATTGATGATGAAAATTGTTTGGAGTGGCATGTTTTTCTACTGCTAAGAATTGGCATTATTGAGGACAATCAATGGTTCAAGTTGGAAGTTTTATTGAGTTGATAAATTCACCAACTAATTAGGCTCTAAGCCTGAGTTTTGCTTAATTTTTTGGAGTTTTTTATGTGGATTTATTCCTTTTTAGCTTTTGCTGTCTTCAGGATGTCAATGAAAAAGAGCAAGAAATGAGCAAAGAAGGAAGTGAGAGGAAATCATCAGCATTCACCAGTTGAAGACATCAAGAAACACTGTCAAAAGCTGATTCTCACTGCCTCGGGATAACAATCCACTAAGCGAAAGGCGAGCTGCCAATGGCACCAATGTTCAACCACCGAATATACCCAGACTTTCTAGATTAAAGGGCAAAATATCGGCGGTGTGCACGGATGGAGATCGGCGAAACACGGACAGAACTGCCGCTGACTACTGGAATGCATTGTTGATCAGTTGGATGTAGCCGGGCGGACCATATTTGCAATTATCAACCAGTTGGTTGTCCCGCCAATTCTAGAATGCTACTCATGGGCAAAATTATCCAGCACAGAAAGAGAGAGAGAGAGAGAGAGAAGATGCCCTATTCTCTTGGATATATAAATTATATACTGTGTACTTATGATATCATATGAGATCATATCATATCATCTTTTCCTTTCCTAGCTTTAGAATATTCTTTAAAGAAAAGGAGAAGTTGGTTGGTAGAATTTGAAAAGTACTATTTTCGCTTCCTCTTCTTAATAGCAAGGTAATCGGCCAATGTTGAAGACTACTTGTGAATCTCGATTTTACTACTCTTGTTATTAAATTCAACGATTTTATTGCTATATGTGCTTTTGATGTATTAATCTGGATTAACTAAATTATTAACTAGACTAAAAGATGATGAATACTTAATTAGGTGGTATTTCTGTGGAGTCATCTCAATTGCTTAAATCTGTTATCTCTTCAATCTATAATGGAAGATCTATTGATATCATATGGTCTACTTGTTCTTACTTGATTGTTGCTTGTAAAAGAATACTTAAGTATTGGAAGAGAATTTAATAGTGGGTATGGATGAGAGATTGTGAAATTAGGCCAGAAAATCATCGTCCCACCGATATTAAGTTGATGGTAATCAATATTTTAAAGAATAAAAAAAATAAAAAGTTACTAAAATAACCCTGAAAACATCTAAAACTGTCTACAGGGACCTATCGGACACACAACGAGTCGTTGGTTGATACCACGACTGCTGGGATCGCCATTGGTCCCGGGCTCCGACTCGGTCTACTGGAATTTGGAGACGAAGGGGACCACTGACTCGTTGGATGGATTAATGGGTCGTTGGTACCTCTCGTTCTCACTGGTAGGGATTTTTAAACAAAAACTTGGAATCCCGATCAATCGCACCCACAAAATGACCTATTGGTAGAACCAACTAGGTCATTGTGTCTTCTCATGGTCAACATTGTCTTGACTTGGAATCCTGGCGACGGTGGAAGCGAAGACTCATTAGAGGTGACAATGAGTCGTTGGTTCCACTCGTTGCTTCTGGAAGATGTCTGGCAGATTTCTTATTTGGGAGAGCATGACTCCATAGAATCCACTATTACTTCTTGGTAATAGGTCATCTCATGACCCATGGATTCTAAAATTAAGGTTAAAAATAAACAAGTACTCATACAACGGTTTGTTGGTGCTGACAATGACTCATTATCTGAGTCGTCCTGAGACAAAATTTTCCTGATTCCTTCTGGTTTTTCATGCAATGTCTGAGTTTGGTCTAGAAATATTTATGGGTGTTGCACATTTGAAAAACACAAAACACTAGAAAAAGAATGAGTTAATTGGTTAGAGCTGGAAAAATCTCCCACTCTATGTACTCTATTCGTTTGATCTCCTCTTTTTCATCACTCAAATGTACTTGTTCACTCTCTATTTACCTCTCAAACTCACATTATTCAATTCTTTTCCACTCATATCTTACCTTTTTGACAACTCACTCTTTTCACACATCACTTCTCTCCTTTTCCTCTCTCTTGAGTTGTCAAGTTGCTCACCCTACTTCTCTTCTTTGTCTCTCATCCTTACTTTTTGGTTGAAGAAGTTTGGAATACACTAGCTCCATGTAATTGATAAGAACTCCTATTTTATCCATTGGAGGACCCCTGTCAACTTTTTAATTTTAGGCTTCTCAAACCCGTTGTTGCTTCCCCTTCTTGTATTCCTTTTCCTTTTCAAACGCCCTCCACCGATCTTTTCACCCCACTGATCTTCTTGAAGCTTCATTGGTGCCAAAAAAACAAGAGCTGTTTTTTTCCATCATCTTTCACCAAGGAAATACCTATTCTTTAGATCATATGAAGCTTTTCTATAGAAATACCATAGAAATAAGACATGACATGTGAATAAGGGAACCACATCACACCAAACCCCATCCTTGTATCTTCCAAGATTAAATTGCACTAGAACTCCTTCTTTGTCCACCTTCACCCCTTTGAAGGTGTAGGGTGAAGCATGCTTAACACAAGATAAATCCACCTTTTTAACAAAGTAAGCACTGACTAAGTTGTGACAAATATTTCTATCAATTTTAGTAGCACACACATTAGACAATACTCTCCATTCTGTTGAAAATCTTTAACTCTAGTAAGCTCATGACCTCTTCAAGGACTCCTTCCCAAACTAGATCTTACTGGAGTACATTTAATAGAACTCACACTCCCAACTCCAACATAAGAACATTTATCACCATAATTGATCTCATCATAATCAGAAAATTCATCACTATAATATTCATCACAAAGGTTATGGGTTTTGCTCAAATTATAAATTTGATGTGATTCATCATAGGTTTGGCTGGTATTTGAGTCATCATAGCCACCACTCTCATCACAACATTTATAGTACATGTCCCTTCCATTATTTCTGCATCTGATTCCCGATCATCACCACTATAATCATCCATTCCCTCATTCCAATTGCTTTCAAAATATGTAGAAGACATGTTAAAAACAAGAAATTGTTAGTGATGTTGTCTCAATATGCATCAATGTGTATCTTATAATGGCTGTCAACACTCATATGTCACACAATTAGGCTTACCAAATAATCTCACCACTCTTGCCTTTTACCATCCAAAATATGTTCCTCAAAGTTCTTCCATGAACCAACAACTCAAATACTAAAGTAGTCATATGTAAGTTGAAAGGTGCGGATATTAAAATAAGATAATATGGTTCATAATATTTCAGGATATTTATAGTGAAACAAGAGAACAAAATCATAATCCTTTCATATTTATTCCTACATGTCACATAGAGGAGAATTTATGGGATTTTTCAGAGAATCATTGTATAGGAAAGAACAATAATGTTTTCACATGTAGAAGATAACCCTTACAACCCTAATCTCTCCTAATCATGGATAACATCTAATCATTGATGTAGAATGCCAAAATCTATGCTTGACCTTTTTTTGAGAAGATCATTTTAAAGATCTTATGATCATGAGTTAGAGTTTCATTAAGGGATTCGCATACAATATTAGAATTTCGAAATCAATTAGATTATTGTAGGAAAGATATATTTTTGTGGAAGGTGTTTAGAGGAGATGGAGTCATCTTGGAGCTCAAATCGATGGATATGTGAAAAGCTCAAAAAAACCCGTACTGAGTTAAATCATAGATTTGGTTCCTGCGCACTCCATAGTGAGCATTATTGCAATGGGTTCAAAGATGTATATTACACCTCAAAAAAAATTATGATTATTTTATATTTGTATGTTATGTTAAGGGAAGTACTGTCACGACCCAAACAAAGATCCTAAATGAGTCATGGGACCTGAACCACAAAATGGCTCCAAGCTAACCTATGGCACATGCATAACATAAGAATAAGAATACAACTAAGTGGAAGTAAATCAAGAGATATATCATAAACAGAAAATGTATAAGATATCATAAACCGTAAATGGAGACAACAAGTCAAATTGTTGAATATCTATACATCATAATCTGAAACGCTCTCAACCATAAGATGAGTTGAAGGGGACAACCCCGACTAACTCTACTTAGTCCGAAAACCGAAATGACCGAAAAGTAAACATAAACCAAAAGTAATGTCCTCGATTATGAGGACTCACCAACAAAACAATTGAATATGGGATGAAAATGAATCTAGCAGCAAGGCTGAGACTGATATCCTAACCTTATATCATTAGGACGATATAGCACAAAAGTATATGATAAGTACTTTGAATGTAACAGTATGGAGGATAAGTAAACATGAGAGTAAGGTCATAAATCATGATCAGAGATAAACATAAACATGAGCCTTTTATCATAATTTGAGGTATAATGACCCAAGGTTTTGAATAGGTAAATCATAAAGATTAACATGTTTGAAATCATAATCAAAATGCATAACTGATCAATGGGTCAAAAATACTATAAGTCATGGTATCATAAAAGCATGAACCGGAAGAAAGATGAAATGTGTGGAACAGAGGAGATTCTCATAACCAACATGCTCCAACTGAGCATCATGGATCCCAACCTATAACCCGGTTGGTGTCCATACTCTTGCCAAGAGTAAGAACCATAAAGGAATGATATCATTCATGATCCCAGTAGCGTAAGAGAGACACTCCCAACTGGAGAGGACCCCTTAGTTAGGGGCAAGGGAGACACTCTCTACTGGCATAGACCTCTTATCCTATGGTGGCACGAAGTCTCGAGACCCGCATGCACTGAACCCTAGCCTACTCGTTGTTAAATACTACCCCAAAATATACATAGTACTCATAAACATACTTGAAACATGATAGGTTTTGCATGGGTTAGTTTAAAAACATGATGAATTCATAAACTGCTTGACATATGTAAACTATCCATGAAAATAATGTTAAAGATACAACCATGATACATAAGCTTGATATTCATGAGATTCATTTTTGAGTAAATCATGCTAATATGGAAATAAAGATTCATGAGAGTTTTTCATAGAAATCATGTAATCATAATCATAAAGTATAAGTGGAATCATGAGAGAATCGAAATCCCATAAGAGATCATGGAATTTTTGCATAAAAAGGATCTAACCCTAGAAATGTTATGAAAATCATAATTGGAGACATGGAGGAATTAAATTAATGAAATTAGAATTGATATTGGGCATGAGGATGGAATAAATCCCACATTCATGACCCCACATACCTGGGCTTTGATGAATTCTTGGCTAGACTTGAGACTCAAGAGGATTGGAGAAGAGGAACCTAACTTTCTTGAGAATCCTTGAGAGTTTGATCTTCAATCTACGTTGCTTTGGAGAAATGAGAGTTTAGGATAAGTTTAACCTTTAAATACCTCCATTTAGGAAAGCCAAAATGACCTGATTTAGGAGCAGTATAAAAAGTTATGAAAATACTTAGAACTTGACTTAAAATCAATTCATCCGGGGCTTCATTTGACCATACTGACAGAGTCATTGGTTCACCATCAAGGACACCACTTGACCTCCCTACGCCCTTATATGTTGCTTACATATATTTTATTTACCTTTTTACGCAAATATCGGACTTGCATTTATATTTATAAAATAATTAATTATCGTAATATTGTAAAAGTTATTTAAATTACATATATATATGTACATATAATTTGTATTGATTTAGTTTTTGATACTAAATAATTATATCCCATATAATATATTTCGTATTAATATTCGCTCTTATTGTGAAATGTATATTTTATTTGATCTTTTATAAACTATTTACATAATTTTAATAATTTTACACATTTATTTATGTTGATAATAAAGTTTATATAATTTTTTGATAAATTAATTATATTTCGTAGTCATTAAGTTATTTATAAAATATAATAATTTATTAATATATATATAATATTTACATGAGTCTACTCAAATTTATGATTTATTTATATTAATAATAATTTTTTTATATTATTTTTCTATAATTTAAACTATTTTATTATCTATTTATTAAATTATCTACAAATGTAGTATATGTATTAAGACTTCCAATAGCGCCTAAACCAATTTCATCCAATTTATTTAACATCTGGCCACTTCTATTCATTCAATTTATGCCAATTTTAGCCACTTTTGATCAATTTTAGCTATTATTTAAATTCAGATCTAGCCTAAATCAATTTCTACCCAATAACCCATTCGGGTGACCCGAGATTTCGTATATGTTTAGTCAATTTCCAGCTGCATTATTTCCTTATGTAAAGTCTTGCTCAATTGATTTAATTATGAATAATTGACTGATTTTCTCCTTCCTTAAATTTAGTACATATATCTATTTTAAGTAAATAATGATTTAATTTATTATTATTATTATTATTATTATTTTATTTATCTATTTTAATTTTATTATTATTTTGATATACTGTGTTATTACTTAATTGATTTAATATTGTTATTTGAGGAAAATTTATTTTAATCGATTCTTAGTGAATATTTTCTCCTTATATCCTCTAATTAACTTTATTCCTCTAGCTATATAAGAAGCATGCTCTTTCTATCCTTTTTTTTTTTTGGGATTCTTTAGACAATGCTCATTCAAACCTAACATGCTCTCTACCAATATAACTTTGCTCTCTAGCCATACAATAAAAATTAATTTATATTAGCATTAGAATAACTCTTTAGCAAAAAATTATACCCTTGTAGCATTGCTTAAAAAATAGAAATTTTTCTATAGAGTTCTCTTTTAATCTCCCTTTGACCGGTTAGTATACTTCCTATGTTATATTCTTATAATAACATACTTAAATCAGTTGCATGTATTTTATCATTTTATTTTTTAATGGATTTCTCTCAATTCTGGACATGTGATGTGTTTTAACTTTAAAATTGTGAATTCGCCTAATCTAGAGTACACATATATTTGTATATGGTTGTTGTGTTTGTTCACTTGTTTAAGCAGGATTCCTTTGGAAAAATGATACCGAGGAGCCGTTTGGCTTGAGTCTAAAAGAGACGAGTTACTATTTTGCAATTAGTTTTAAGTTTAATGTTATGTATTTTTATGTATTTAATTTATTTATTCTTTCGGTTGTAATATTGTAACAAATATTAATAGTGAAAGAGGGATGTCTAAAGACGGTAGGGAAATTATGTGTTATTTTCTTCCCCATTTTTCTATCTTCTAAATCTTTTTTCAGCTAAGCTCATTGTATTTTTTTACAAAAAGAATCGCCGTTATATTTTTTATTAAAAGTTATCGCCTATTTTTTTTTTTTTGGAAAAGGAGGTACTTATCTATATAGTGAATAATATCCCCTTAACATATAGTTAATGGGAAAGTAAAAAGAAATTACGAGGTCTAATTCCGAACTTTTAAATTAAGCCGAATTCAAGCTTCCCGAATGTAACATCTGTTAGCCCATATTATTGTTAGCCCATATAATTGTTAGCAGATGGGCCTAGAGTTTAGGTAGTCTTATGCCTACAGGCACCCCTCCCCAGCCTCTAGACATTGTCTTCTATTCTCTTATGTAACTTGCTAGTTAGCCTTTGATTCTTTCTTTCTTGTTCTTCAATAAAACCCTTGTTGGTTGGTTTGGATTTGGACTACAAGTGTTGGTTTGGTTTGGATTTTGACTAGGTATTTTTGTTCTTATCGTTGTTTTGGGGTTGCTTATCTTGCTGTATTCACTTTGCTTTTGTCAATATGGCTGGAAAGGATGATTCTCTCCAATCAATTAACACTCAATTAGATGGCAAAAATTATGCGTATTGGAGTTATGTCATGAAGAATTTTCTTCGTGGTGAACATGTGGGGCTATACATGGGGTTAAATCCAAACCTAATGATGAGAAGGCTGAAATTTTTGCATTGGCGTTGGATTTATGAGAAACCGCGGGGTCCCAAGGTTATCACTTACCAACAACTCAAGAATCCCGCCAATTGGTATGTAATTGAGCAATATGACACAAAGAAAGAAATCTGGGATCACTTGAAGAGACCGTACACCGCCCACTTTAAGGGCAGTACCAGATAGAATACGATATTCGTGTTTCTTCAACAGAATGCTATGAGCATTCAAGATTTGACATCGCTATGTTCGATTTGTGGGATCAATTGGCCCCCATCAATCCGCAGAATTGAAAGGTTTTATGCCGTATATTGCTAGGAGGGAAGAACAACATTTGGTTCAATTTTTTGATGGAATTACGTTCTACTTGAAGGACTGGTGTGGAACAATCCTTCATCGATCTCCCCTCCTCACGCTGATTCGGTCCATGAACCGATTATAAGAGACCGTATCAAGTCTCACTGATAAAGGGTCAAAACACCTACTACTCCTGTTGTGTTTGTTGCTTCACCGGATCAAACCAAACCACAACGTTCTCAGCCTCAGACTTCCAATCAATCGCGACGATCTCCTAAAGTTGCGTTAGATGAGTGTGCATTTTGCAAGCAGAAAAATCATTGGAAGGCTCAGTGTCCGTTGTTACTCAACAAGGCTAAGTTTGGTCAGCAATAGAAGAATGGACAGCCACACTCCTTTGCTACTCCTCCACAGCTCGCTGCTGCTGCACCACCGCAGATGCCGAAGCCCAACACCGTGCCTCCTTCGGCGTTGATCCGGGTGTCTGAACAGCTCGTGACAGCTTTTTGGCATCCAATCCTGCTGTCATGTCAGCATCTAGCTTAGGCCCAGCTTCCTCCAGTACATCAGGTATTCCCCCCATCCTTGTGGACATTCTGGAGCTCCTGTGCGACCCATCATATGTCACATAGTCTCTGTCATCTTTTGGTTCCTGTCACCCATTTCACCACTCTGCTATATCTATCGCTATACATCTATGCCAGTCGAGGGTACGGTTCTGTTACTACTTCTCACATTGTCATGTTCTGATGTCCATTATATTCCTAAACTTGCTTTAATTCTGTTTTGGTCAATGGGCTTGTGTAGGACTGGTCATTGGGTATTCTTTTTTCGATTCTCGTTTGTGTTGTACGGGACCAACACACTGAGAAGGTGATTAGGATTGGCCGTAGGTTGGGGGAACTCTATGTCCTGAGAGTCTCGGGAGTGTCTGCTATTGCCGCCTCCAACATTGATTTTGTCTTTTCGTTTGAGTCCTTTGTCGCCGCAGTTTTTATCTTTGGCATTCCCCGCCTGGGGACATGTATCATTGTCATGTTTACATTTTTTAGCCTCGACTGGTGCTTTGGGTCATTTAAACACTTCTGATATTTCTGATTGTAGTGGTTGTAAACTGGCAAAATTTTTGCCTTACCTTAATAAAAGTATGTCTTATTCTGGCTGCTCCTTTTGACATTATTCATTCCGATGTATGGGGACCATCACCGCATCCACTCAAGGGTGGTTCTGTTATTATAAGCCATTTATGACGAGACTATACTCGGTATACCTGGGTTTATCTTATGAAGCGCAGGTCTGACTTCTTTGGCATTTACAGCAATTTTAGAGCCCTTGTTAAAATGCAACACTGGCTGTGATAAAGTGTTTCAGGTGTGACTTAGGGGGTGAATATACCCAATGATTTCACCGCCATTGCCTCGATGGTACCATACACCAGCCATCTTGTGGCCAGATACTTCTCTTGAGCAGAACGGTGTTGCCGAAAGGAAACACCGTCATATTGTTGAGACAACACGCTCCTACTATTATCTGCAGAGGTTCCTAGTAATTTTTGGGGAGAAGCAGTCCTAACCGCGTATATGTGATCAATCGTATTCCTACCGTATTGACTTCGTGGATGCTCCCAGCCAGAAAATATATGGTCACATGCCAGATTACTTGCATTACAGTTGATGTACTTCTTTGTCCTTCGTCCCCATGTTGAACGAAACAAAGCTGGAGCCAAATCAGTTATATGTGTGTTTTTGGGGTATGGTGTTGACCAAAGGTTATCGTTGTTATGATCCCGTCAGCCGTAAATTATATGTTTCACGACATGTCACCTTTTTGGAGCATATTCTTTCTATTCACCCATCCCATGATGTTACTAATTCAGATTTTCATGACATCTATTTGGCATTGACACGTAGGCTCCAGCTGATTCAATCAGCTGGAACCCCGATGTGCCGTCGGGATGCTGTCACCCACCTCGAGACCGGAGATCCACCACCTTCGAGGAGGTCTACTGTTAGAGTAAGTCCAACAAACTACCTGATTTTTCTTATTCTGCCTACTCACCCCCATTTGTTTCCTTTATTACAAATACATCAATTGTCCGAACTCGAGTCCTATAGAGAGGCCGTGTCTGATCCTCTTTTGGCATAATGCTATGGCGGAGGAAGTCACTACTTCTTCATCGACACACATGGGATTTGGTTACCTCCCACCTGGTAAACATACGATTGGATGTCGATGGGTGTATAAGATAAAAACAAAGACTGATGGGTTGTTGAGCGATACAAGTTGCCAGACTTATGGCAAAAGGGTACTCACAAAAATATGGTATGGGACTATGAGGAGACCTTGCCCCGGTGACAAAGATGACGACTGTTCGCACTATGATTGTCGTTGCATCCATTTGACGTTGGAAGATATTTCAAATGGATGTCAAGAATGCATTTCGAATGGTGATCTCCATGAGAAAGTGTATATGACTCCTCCACCTGGGTATTGATCACCACTGGTGAAGTTTGTTGGCTGAAAAGTTTCATATGGTCTCAAGCAAGCCCCGTGCTTGGTTTGAGAAATTCTCCACTGTGATTACTCTCTGGCTTTGTCCCAAGTAACCATGATTCTGCGTTGTTTGTTAGAAGTAATGCAGTGCGTGGTGAATCCTTTTTGTCCTTATATGTAGATGATATGGCTATAACCGGTGATGATCATAATGGTATTGAGTCATTGAAGCAGATTTGGCTCATCGGTTTGCCATGAAGGACTTGGGCCTGCTAATGCTATTTTTTGGGTATTGAGGTGGCTCCCGCCCAAGAAAGGATATCTTCTCTCGCACTAAGTATATCTGACTTGTTTAAACGGGCATGCCTTTCTGACAACAAAGATCATGCAGATACTCCACTTGAAACTAATGCACAGTACTCTCCTAGTGATGGTGTTTTGTTAACAGATCCGAGTCTTATCGGACTGTTGTAGGTAGCTTGGTGTATCTTACCGTTACTCGCCCGGATATAGCTCATGCAGTTCACGTTGTTAGCCAGTTTGCCACGTTCCTACTTCGCTCACCGGGGAGCTGTACTGTATTTGAGATATCTTCGTAAGCAGTTTCAGAACCTCTTGTTTCCCTGACGTCATCTATCGAGTTGCGAGCCATAGTGATGCCGATGCTGGGATGGCGATTTAATGATCGTAAATCCACCACCGGTTTGTGTGTTCCTTGGAGATTTTGATATCATGGAAGAGCAAGAAACAAGATGTTGTCTCTAGATCTTCCATGGAGGCTAAGTATCGTGCTATGGCAGTGACTACATGTGAGATTGTTTGGTTACGCTGGCTTCTTGCATATATGGGGTTCACATTTCCGCCTACTCCTCTACATTGTGATAACAAGAGCGCGATGCAAATTGCAAAGAACTCTATTTTCCATGAGCGGACGAAGCACAATGAGATTGATTGTCACTTCACTCGTCATCATCTCCAGCTCGGGACCATATCGCTTCCTTTTTGTTCCATCACTCTTGCGTATTGCCGACCTTTTTACGAAGGCTCGACGGGCTGCCTTTGCTTGCTTAGTGACAAACTCTCAATGCTTATTACTGTCGCATTATGAGTTTGAGGGAGAATGTTAGCCCATATTATTGTTAGCCCATATAATTGTTAGCAGATGGGCCTTAAGGTTTTAGGTAGTCTTATGCCTATATATAGGCACCCCCTTCCCCATTCTAGATCTTTCTATTCTCTTTTTTATGTAACTTTTGCAGTTAGCCTTTGATTCTTTTCTTTTCTTTTGTTCTTCAATAAAAACCCTTGTTATATATCAACAACATCAACCCAAGTTTTCTTTCATGTGTATCTATATGTAGATATTTATGTGTTTATATTTCAAAAATTCGACCTTTATTAAAATATTTTTTTAAATATATTATTATATTTGTTAATTTAAGACTGACTTCTAATCAATTTGTTGCTAAGGTTGAAGACCAGATTCATACTATCGTTGTCATCCGTAAAGCAACAAACATTTCTTAACTTTTTCAAAACTTTTCTTCATATGTTGTTTAAGCGTTAAATGCATTCAAGTCATCATAGATTTATTCACAGTTTCTTATTAATTGTTTTTACTTGGGGTAGTTGAAGGATTTATATTATTTTAGTTATCATAAAAAATTATTTGTTATATATTAACCATTTTCTTATCGCTAGTATAAAATTTGAACTTTAATTAATAAATATTAAAAAATTCAAAAAAGGAAATGAATAAATAATATTAAATTAAGTAACAAATTAAATAATTAAAAATATTTTTAATTTTTTTATATTATTTATGAGTCTTATTTATTTTTAAATGTGTTTTTAATTTTTGCATTAATTAGTAAGTGACTTAATTGATTTATTTATTTTTTATAATAGTTTATTTTTTCTAATCATATAGCTAAGTTTAGTTTATAATAAATTAATGGACCACTTTTTTATCACTTAGAAAATACTCCCACATAATACGAATCCGGAAGGACCCATATTTGTGGACCTCGAAAAGGTGCCTTCCAACACCTTCGAGGTGACTTGAACCCTTACCCGACTCGGCAACCTAGGCTAGTATAACAGACCCTTAGGTTTATACGGTGCCCTAACGCACCTCAAATCATCAGGTGGCGACTCTTATTCAATTTAATAACTCTTGGTTATTGTCACATGTCAAGGTATGCTTTCTGAGTAAATGGGGCGCTGACAAAGATGACGAATTGCCGGTGGGATATTTTTAGGTTCTAACCATTACGGATATATATATTTATGTGAGATTTTGTGTTTTGTTTGCATATTTATTTGTATTTATGATTTATTTATTGTTTAGATTCACTCTCTCATAAATATTTATTTGCCTTAATTTGAATATTAATTTCTTTATATAATTCATGTTTCTTTCCATTTATAGTTCTTTCCCTTTTGTTTTATTTGTTGCCTTGTTTAGATTAATTTATTTACATGATTAAGTCTATTCATTTACCTTTTATATGTTTCTTAATTGGTAAATCTTTCTTCTGTGTTGAATATTTTTCACTTTTCTTTATTTGTTGTGTTATTTCAATTATTCTTACTTCGTATATCTTTATTTTCGTGTTTATATGTGATGCACTTTTCATAATATCCTCACATTTATTTATCTGTTAATTGTTAATTAACATTATCTCTTTGATATTTTATGACTAACCAATTTGTTATTTGGTTTACTTATTTACCTATCCCTTTACTAAATATATTTGTATTTTATTACCTTATCAACTCGTATATTTTTTCTATGGTTTTTCTAATTTGTTATGTGTTACCGTCTTCTTATAATTACCATTCCCGTTCATACTTCCCCCACTAGGGAACCTCTCACTGTCACACACTTGATAACGGTTGTGTGGTTTCACGGTCGTTCACTAATAACACCCCCCAGGATTGCTTATGATTTGATCGATCAGCGGTGCAAGCCACGCTCATGAGCTTCCTCACTCTCAAGTTGTCCGCTTGAGGGACCGTGTCTAAACTCATTCCTTATTCTAGATCTTGATCGTGTATGCCTTTACTAAGGAATACGCATCATCTCAAAACTAGGGAGTCGTGACGCCCATGGCGTGTCAAGATTGATAGTGAAACCTTGCTTTTGAGTCCCGATGAATTTTTTATCCCGAAAGACGTATCTTCATGATCTATGTTCATTTTTATGTATAAGTTTAATTTTTGTCTCATTTAAGTCAATTGGTGTCTTTCCATGTAAATCCTCTTCCTTATTCCCTTTATTTGTTTCCTTGTTAAATTATTTTCCTTCCATGTTAATTTTTTTCCCTTATTCCTTTTATTTGTTACCATCCAAATTATTATTCCTCTCATTGCTTGATTTCTTTCCCCTTTTGTTTTCTGGCTATAGTTATTTCGTTCAGATCCATTATATTGTTGCCACATTTAAATTATTTTATTTATCATGTTAATCCCTCTATTTTTTTCCTTTTGTTTATTTCTTTAAAAGATTAATTTACTTGCATGATTAAATTCTTATTTGTTTACTTAAATAACTATTTTTTTGTTTTGTTAATTACTACGTATATATCTTATTTGCTTGATTATTTATCTTATGTATGGCCTACCCCAATTTTCCCTACATTATTAAGCTTTGGATGACTTCAAAAATCACTTCGTGCTTATTGCTAATAATTTCAGCATTATTGCTTACCTTTACTCTTTAGGTCCAAAATATCACCAAGGCCTAATCAAATTATCTTCCTTTTCTCTGAATCATAATTCTCATTTCTTTCTAAAAATTAAATGACTTTCTACTAACTTCATAACTACATCAACTCACTATATTTGAGTTTCCTCCTGAACTTTCTAGCATGAACACAATTTTTTAAAGAATACTTCAATTGTTCATCCATTCTTATACTATTCTCGCACCTTGCCTAAGAGATATCATGTGAATACTATCAATTTTTTTATATTCTTGCCTTTTCATAATGTATAAAATTCTCTATTCTTATATGCCTCTACAACTTATGTAACACCATCCAAGCACTACACTTTATTCTTTCCCCTCAAACTTTATCATTCTCCATCATCATCCCACTTCTTCAAGTCTCACTCGAACTACGTTCACCTGATTCCTTTGGATACGTAGGCAGCCCACTTGGGTTCGGTCTCAATCAAATAAAATTTTTTCTTTTCTCCTCCCTCATATTCAAATCAAATATCTTTTCTCACATCCGTATTATGAAATTTTGGTACTTCAGTCGACTCTTAAAAGGCAAATGTAGATTCAAAAACTGAATTTTGATGTTCAAATATATGACAATCATTCCTTTTAACTGATAAATTTGTTTGAGTGAAGCAGGAATACAAAGCCCTTAAGTCAAACTGGGGGCAGAATTTTAAGGGAACCACAAAAATTCCACAAGCAGGCAACAAGGAGATTTATGAAAGCACTTTGCATTCTAAATCAAGCGTAAATTTCTGAGAATTCCTAAAAATTTCACAAAAAATGCATAAGTCTATAGAGAATCAAAACAATGACACGGAACAAAGACATACAAAGGTACGCATTAACCTTGCCTTAAAACTCACAATTTTTTCTTTTGAGTATAGGCACACCCGATCAATAAATATTCTCGTGGTCGAGAAGGAATCCTGTTCCTTTCTCTCTCGATGAAGGCTGGACTATTCTTGGATGTTTGTTATTTGGCATCTGTTGTGCTACTGCCATCATTACGCCTCTAGATTCAAACTTATCGTGACCCCACCTGCTATTATTAAGATATTATTGTGCCTTGGATTCAAGATATTGTGCCACAGTCAAGCCGCCATTACTAAGTGGTTATCATGCTTAATGCAAACTGAGTCTCAGATATGCTACTTTCAACCTACTCAAGTTATTATGCCATGTCATTGTTGTGTTATTTATCAGACCCTTTGGCGAATTATTCAAGCTACTGTTGTGTCACTAATATGCTACCTTCGAGCCAATATTTCACAATTCTCCGTGCTATATATATTTTCTCCTATCGCGCCACAATTATGCTGGTATTATTATCGTGCTACTCGCTATCATTGTGTTGCTTCTGAGCTACTACGTTGTTATTATTATTATTACTTCGTTACCACTATGCTACTTGGAGACACTATTATACTATTATCGTGCTACTTCAAGCTACCGTTGTGTCTCCCAAGAAGCTACCACGTTATTATGTCGCCTGCTGCGTTTGTGTTAACAAGGCTGTGCTACTTTTTGAAATTACTATGCTACTCCATGGCCACTATTTTATTACTTCAAGTTGCTATTATATTCGAAATACTATTAAGACATTATCGTGCTACCTACCATGCTACTGTGAATTGAGCTACTATGATATGAGCCACTGAAATTATGCTACCGGCCAATTGCCGCTCCGGTTTTAAATGGACAATGGGTCGTCCGGTTCCTAAAATGGGAAAATACAATCCGCCTTAAAAATAGGATATTTTGGGCTCATCTCGCCCTAAAAGGGACACCGGATTAGTCCACCCTAAAGAGGACAATTGGATTTGTCCGCCCTAAAAAGGGACACCGGGGTTAGTCCACCCTAAAGAGGGACAATTGGCTCAACTGCCCCAAATGGACATTAATATTCGAACTTGAGTATTATATTTGAGCCCTATAACTATTATTTTCCCTATGATTTATAGTTTTGAGCCCTACAATTTAAATTTTGAGCCTTGTGATTTACATTCCGGTTCATTATTTGTATCTCGAGCCCCTTAGTTCTAAAATAAGATGATTGGGTTTATCCACCCCAAAATGGGATACATAAATGCTAAATAGTTTTATATGTGCATTCGAGTCTTAATAAGATCGTCTGAGTTTTGCAGGTATTTGTTTTGGAAAATCGAAACTAGGGCAGATTTTTTTAGGTTCCTCAGAAAATTATATCTTTTTCCCTCGTCGCTATTTCTTCTGATGTTGATTTTATATTAGTTCATATCTTATACATATTATTATACCATTTTTTATCTAATAATGTTAAAGTTTGTAGGTGCAAATGCAACACTCATCAAAAGGAAAGTAGTATTCGCCACCTCGCTTTAACCTTCCTCACTGCCAATGGTAAGATGATACACCAATATTCATCTCTCATCTCCTATTATTATCACCGCCTACTTTCATCTTATTCAAGCCTTGTTCTATTCTACTTTTAGGATTTGGCTCACCCCTAAACCCGAACTACATTGGACCCGATTCCCATTTAAGAGGGGATACGTAGGCGTCTTGCGGCTTCCTCGGTCTATATCTTAATAAAATGTCCTCTCCTTTCTTAGAGTTAAAACAGGGCAGAATTTTTGAGGTCCCTCAAAATTCACAACTTTGCGTCATTTGTACCGTAAGCTCCACCTGTTCTATAATAAGCAGAAATTTTTGGAGAAGGATCTCAAAATTTCATCAAGGCTTATTCAATACCAAGGAATTATCTCAAAAGGGACGTCTATGGAAAGACGTGACATCCGGTATGATCATCAGCTCATGAGATCGGGATAGTAATGGACAAATAAAGCCACAAATCAGTCTTCCCCCCTTTTAATCTTATGATTTTTCTTTCTTGAGCAATGTGAGCAACAAAATTAAATTTGCAATCATCTGGATTTTAAAAGGTATTTATTATCAATTGCAAAGCTGAACTACTTGAAGTTTGTCCATGAACAGGGTTAAGCGCTACCCTCTTAGTAAGTTATCAAAAGCTGAACGCCGTTATTTGAAGTTAAGTATTAATATTTTGATTTCTTTAAGGGCTAAGCATTGTCCTATGGGTTAAGCACTACCCTAAATATTTCTTTAAGGGCTAAGGATTGGTCCTACTAAAGGTTAATTCACCCTAAATATTTCTTTTATGCAGCTAAGCACTGTCCTACGGGTTAAGCACTACCTCAAATATTTCTTTAAGGGATAAGCATTGTCCTACGGGTTAAGCACTACCTCAAATATTTTTGTTAAGGGCTAAGCATTTTCCTAAGGGTTAAACACTACCCTTAAATATTTCTTAAGGGATAAACATTGTCCTACGGGTTAAGCACTACCTCTGATTAAAGGCTAAGCATTGCCTCCTAAATTTTTGGATCGAATTAAGCTCTTTCATTTCACTTATTCGAGTTAATCGTTAATTTTGTAAAATATTATCTCATGCTTATCGGCTAATCAACTTATCCAAGATTCTTAAATCGCAAGTCAAGCCAAGTTACTCCCGTGGGATATTGAATCGCTACTATCATGCTACTTTCAAGATCTTAGTTGTTTTTCCACTCTTATGTTAATCAAATTTCAAGTTACTCGAAGTATTATTTTTCTTCAAACTACTATTTTACTACTTTTAAGCTACTATTATTAAAAATGTTTTCTATTCTTTAATTTCTCGATGGGTTAAGCGCCACC
Organism: Datura stramonium; assembly: GCA_018107945.1. Lineage (NCBI taxonomy): Eukaryota > Viridiplantae > Streptophyta > Magnoliopsida > Solanales > Solanaceae > Datura > Datura stramonium. The sequence goes on from JACEIK010006564.1 coordinate 54,050, forward strand.
CGCGCTGGCAGGTAAGTGTTGTCCTATGGGTTAAGCACTACCCTCAATGTTTAAAGTGAGACACGTTTAATTCTTCATCGGTTAAGCACTACCCTCTTAAATTTATTCGAGTTGGTCGTTACTTTTGCAAAATGGCATTTTATGCTTATCGACTGATCCTTTTATCAAATATTTTAAAGTTTGTGATACTATTGCATTATTCTACAACATTAAATCGCTACTACTATGCTACTTTCTAACTTTCTGCTACTACTATGCTACTTTCAAGCTCCTCGTCATTACTTTGAAAGCCGTTGCTTTAATTTCTGCTACTATTATTGTGTCACGTTCTTGGACTGGATGGGCTAAGTGCCACCCTCCAAATTTTAAGGGCTAAGCATGGTCCTAGTGTTTGACGTTGTTCGCTAAGTGACAATTTCAAAAAGTTCTCCAAGCTACATCTTTATTTTGCAAAATGCATTCTCAATAGTCTTTCTCATCCATCATTTATTTATCTAGCTAAAGACAAGCCTACTACTTTTCACCGCGCTTAAAAGCACTTTTCAAGCTGCTGCTTCAATCTTTTACCTTTCAAATTAGCCCTCATTATTGTATATTTTCACATTTTGACACGAACAACGTAACCCGAATCTTTGCATGATTTTTTTTAAGGATTTCGTTCGCCCCTAAATCTAGAACTATACACGGCCTGATTCTCGTGAAACCGAGATATGTAGGTGACGGAAACTGAAGTCTCGGCCGCGATATCTTCATAATCTATTTCCTTTATTTGCCCCACCGGAAATTGGTCGAAAAAATTGACTACTAGGTCAACGCTCCTTTGCTCAACAATTCATTCTTCATTCTCGAGCAAAGAAGGGGCAGTTGTTAAAACCCAATTTTGACCTCCCTACGTTGTTATATGTTGCTTACATATATATACATTTTATTTACCTTTTTTTACGCAAATATTCGACTTGCATTTACATTTACATTTATAAATACTCAATTATCGTAATATTGCAAAAATTATTTAATTACACACATATATATATGTACATATAATTTGTATTGATTTAAATTCTTTTGATATTAAATAATTATGCCGCATATAATATATTTCTTATTAATATCCGCTCTATTGTGAAATGTATATTTTATTTGATCTTTATAAACTATTTACATAATTTTACTAATTTTACAAATTTATTTATGCTGGGATAATAAAGTTTATATAATTTTTTTAATTAATTAGTTAATAAATTATAATGCAATATTGTGAATATTATAAAGAGCACTTGGAAATTTATGAGTTTATAAATAAAGATCAAATTTAAAATATAAAATTTATGATTTATTTATATTAATAATAATGTTTATATTATTTTTTTATAATTTAAACTATTTTAAGTTATCTATTTATTAAATTATCTACAAATGTAGTATATTTATTAATTTAATAGCAGCTAAAATCCAATTTCATCCAATTTATTTAACATCTGGCCACTTTCATTCAATTTATGCCAATTTTAGCCACTTTTGATCAATTTTAGCTATTATTTAAATTCAGATCTAGCCTAAATCAATTTCTACCCAATAACCCATTCGGGTGACCCGGGAATTTCATATATGTTTAGTCAATTTCCAGCTGCATTATTTCCTTATGTAAAGTCTTGCTCAATTGATTTAATTATGAATAATTGACTGATTTTCTCATTCCTTAAATTTAGTACATATATCTATTTTAAGTAAATAATGATTTATTTTATATTATTATTATTATTATTATTATTATTATTATTATTATTATTAATATTTTGATATAATTTTATTATTACTTAATTGATTTAATTGTGTTATTTGAGGAAAATATATTCTCTTGATTGATTCTAATGAATATTTCCTCTCTTATATCCTCTAATTAACTCTATTCCTCTAGCTATATAAGAAGCATGCTCTTCTATCCTTTTGAGGGGGGATTCTTTAAACAATGTCCATTCAAACCTAACATGCTATCTACCAATATAACTTTGCCCTCTCTAGTCATACAATAAAAAATTGAGTTTTATATTAGCATTAGAATAACTCTCCTTTAGCAAAAAATTATACCCTTCTAGCATTGCTTTAAAATAGAGATTTTTTTAAAAAGTTTTCTTTAATCTCCTTTGACCGGTTAGTATACTTATGTTATATTCTTATAATAGCATACTTAAATCAGTTGCATGTATTTTATCATTTATTTACGATTTCTTCCGAATTTTGGACATGTGATGTGTTTAGCTTTAAAATGTGATTCCATTAAATCTAGAATACACATATATTTGTATATGGTTTTTGTGTTTGTTCACTTGTTTAATCAGGATTCCTTTTGCAAAAACGATACCGAGGGAGCTGCTTTAGTTTGAGTCCCAAAGAGACGAGTTAATGTTGCAATTAGTTTTAAGCTTAATGTTATGTATTTATGTATTTAATTTATTTATTCTTTTTGGTTGTAATATTGTAACAAATATTAATAGTGAAAGAGATGTCTAAAGAGGGTAGGGGAATTATGTGTTATTTGCTCTGATTTTTCTTTTCTTCTAATCTTTTCAAACCCGTTCTGTTTTTTTTTTTTACAAAAGAATCGCCTGCTATATGTTTTATTAAAGTTATCGTCTATTTTTTTAAAGAGGTAATTTATCTTATATATGAATACTATCCTTAACATATAAGTTAATGGGAAAGCAAAAGGAATTACGAGGTCTAATTCTGAACTTTTTAAAATTCAAGCCGACTGCTTACCTAATGTAACAAAGAACCCCAAGTTTTCTTTTATGTCTATCTATATATAGATATTTATGTGTTTATATTTCAAAATTCGAATCTTTATTAAAATATTTTTTAAAAATATATTATTATATTTTGTTAATTAAAAGACCGGCTCTAATCAATTCGTTGCTAAGGTTGAAAACCACGATTCATACTATTGTGTTGTCATCCCTAAAACAACAAACATTTAACTTTTCAAAAATTTCTTCATATGTTGTTTAAAGCGTTAAATGCATTCAAGTCATCATAGATTTATTCACAGTTCCTTATTAATTGTTTCTACTTTTTGGGGTAGTTAAAATTATATTATTTTAGTTATCATAAAAAAAAATTATTTTGTTATATATTGCTTAACCATTTCCTTATCGCTAGTCTAAAATTTGAACTTTAATTAATAAATATTAAAAAATTCAAAAAAGGAAATGAATAAATAATATTAAATTAAGTAACAAATTAAATAATTAAAAATATTAAAAATATTTTTAATTTTTTTATTTTTATTCCTTTATTATTTTAATTGTTGTTTGATAGATTGAAATTGAATTGATAATTGAGGTTTTTTTATTTATTTTATAATAGTTTATTTTTTTCTAATCACATAGCTAAGTTTAGTTTATAATAAATTAATGGACCACTTTTTATCACTTAGCAAATACCCCCATATAATAATGAATCCGGAAGGCACCCATATTTGTGGACCTCGAAAGGTGCCTAACACCTTCCTTTCGAGGTGACTTGAAACCTTTACCGACTCCGGTGACCTAGGCTAGTATAACAGACCCTTAGGTTAATGGTGCCCTAATGCACCTCGAATCGTTAGGTGGCGACTCTTCTCATTAATAAACCCTTAAGAGTTGTCACCACATGTTGAGTTCGCTTTCCGCGAGGAAAATGGGGTGCGACAACCAATGCACAGTGGTGACCAATCGTGATATGTTGGACTAAACTTTTACTTCTGATCTTCTCATCTAATGACTCCATAACACGACCTGTTACCAGACATCACGAGTCATCACTTGACTCGTTCAGGGAAAAACTCGTCCAACTTTTGAACTGCTGGCTCATGATGGGTCGCTACCAACAACCCGTCACATGAGTCGTTACATCTGGGAACTTGAGAATTTACTACTGCTCACCACGAGTTTGACCATGACTTGTGGTCGTACTAATCCTCATTCTGAGGGAAAATTTTCACTTTTTCTGATTTCTTGCTTCATGTATAGATCTAGTCTAGAAACTTTTAGGTAAGCTACATCATCTCCTCCTTGAAAATATTCTTTCCTTAAATGGAGACTAATAGAGTTGAAAAGATAGGGAAGGAGCTGCAATCCCAATACTAGTGTCATGAGATTAAATATTGATAGAGTGATTGACTCCTAACTGAGATACATATACTAAACTAGATTCATCAATCATACATGCATAATAAGACATGAGGGGAACTAAAGGACATTAACCGACAAGAAACTAAGTAGAGTACTAAGGAAGAAACTAGTACCTCATGTTGGAACTGAGCAGGAGTGAATAGGTGAGGGTACTTGGCCATCAAATCTACTTTGGTCTTCCGCAACTCTCTCAACAAGCTAATTCCTCTAAAGGACTTTCACAGAGGCGACTCTTTGACTTAACTTACTTTAACCGATTATCTAGAATCTCAACTAAAATCTCTTCATAAGTAAGGCAATCCTTCACCCCAATACTCTCTACAAAGGTACAACTAAAGCTTGATCGCCAATGCACATTTTCAACAAAGATGCATGAAAAACTGAATGTACTGAAGCTAACTCTGTGGGAAACTCCAACTCATAAGCCACCTTGCCAACACGCTCGAATCCTATAAGGACCAACATATCTAGGGGACTGCTTCTCCTTCATGCCAAATCTCCTTACCCTTTATGGGTGTGTGTAACAACCTGAAACTTTCCTAGACCAACTCAGACCTTAAAAGAAAAATCCAGAAGAAATTAGAAAAGTTGGGCCTCGTAACGACTAATACAACGAGTCATGGTCATCTCCAACAACTCGTTGTTCGGGTCGTGTTTCGCCGTTGGTCCTTCGGGAAACCACGGGACATGGAACGAACTCACAGAGAAACAATGAGTCATCCTATCATTCATTGGATCCCCAGCTCAGAATCCCTTCCCCAGGACCCCACGACTTCAATCAACGAGTCGTCGTTTGGATACAATGAGTCGTGGTGTGAGTCATTCATTAAGAGTCCCATAAACCCTCTTTAGTGACAACAAGTGGTAACAACACTGTTGTACCACACAACGAGTCGTTGCACCACCATCGTGTCAAGCCAGGGGTTTTTTATAAATTTCAAGTGAAGGTAATGAATGGACACAAAGACCCTCGTTGATCCACCAACGGTCAGCTGTGTTGCCCGCTTGCCGCCCTCTCGCATTTTTTCCATCCGCGACCACGGATAGAACCCACGACTCGTTGGTTCATCCAACAAGTCATGGTATTCCTGTTGCCAAATCCAGTAATCCCAGAATCCTAGACAGTAGGACCAACAACTGGTCCTAATGATTTTGTGGCTTCTTGTCCAATTACCGTTGAGTGACCCATTGGTCCTCATCTGTAGTTTTCAGATTTTATTTAGGTTATTTTGTAACTTTCTAGTCTTTATCTTAAAACCCTCTATCATTTTGGGTTTATTTAGAGGGAGTTAAAGGGGTAGAATGACATTCCTCCTTCATTTCACTCATTCTCAAGTGTAAAGCGTAGAAAGAGTCAGGAAGCATGGGGAGCGTGAGCTAGGCATTCGGCTACTTCTTCTCGGGAATTTCTCAAGGACTTCCTTAGAATTTCTTCACCAGGTATGTGGAATTCAACAAGGGAATTTTCTTCCTTCCCCAAAACCCTTTCTAATTCTTTTCTATTAGTTACAATCCTATAGATTTGAAATATAGAAAGTTTTCAAATAAAATTCTTTAAATTTCAAGTGGAATATTATTCATGATATTAGCTTCTTATTATTCCCCACAGAAATTTTTGTGGAACTAGTATCTAGTAGAATGATTTAGCCCTAGTTTCTTAGTTAGGTAAATTTTTCAAATTATATTACTATTATCATATGTAGGTCAATTAACAAACCCATATCATAAATTTTTTTATTTTTTATGTGTTGAAATCTCGCCGATGCATGTTAGTCCGCCTCACCGTGGACATTAGCATGCTCAGTATTGTCCAGAAATGTTAGTTGAACAGTTTGACTACAGTCTTTCCTTGAGGTGTTAGTGGTGCCTCCCAGTTATAAGTTATTAGACTCAGATATCAAATTTTAGTGGTTCATTAGATGGTTATGACACTTCTAGATAAAATGCTTCCGACCAGTCTTAGAACCCCCCAGCTTCCAGATTTCAGCTTGTTCTTTAGACGGTTATGACGTTTCCAGGTAAGCAGTTTAATGGTCTTAGAACACCAGTTATAGAATTCGATCAGATAAGACTCTCAGGGTACTTTCAAATAGGCATCCCTGACTTAGTATTAGCCCCGCTTGAGCTATTATTTTAGTAGTCGGGCCTAGAACTATCTAGTGGGAGTAGGACTTAGCACCGTTACATCTGGGGTTCAAAAACTGTGTTCCAGAACTACATTGTCACCGTAGGTTACTTTATTGGCCTTATGTCCCCGCACCTTGTGATCACCCAGTTCATGCCTTATACCCCGGCAAGGTATGGCTGGGTCTATCGATGGGTATACCGACTCAATGCCCAGCTCTCATGTGGTTATATGTCGGTTATAAACTCTCCCACTAGTCAGTACAGTCTTAGTTAGCTTAGCTCAGAACAGTTTCAGTTTACCTTACCAATTCAGTTCAGTACATTTAGTTCAGATCAGTATCTCGTATCTCAGTGGCATGTCTATGACCATCGTGGCTTTGCTTTACCATTTCAGTATATTTCAGTTTATTAAGTTCAACATTTCAGTTGGTCATTGCAATTATTATAGTTAAGTTATTTATTCCTTATGTTATATTTTCTCCTGCTTACTCAGTTCATTCAAAGTACTAATGCATGTTTTCTATGTTGTATCGTGATATGATACGACCAAGCAGTTCTCGCCTCAACATCGCTAGCGCATCTTCTCCAGAGTTATCACCGCACTAGTGGTGAATCCTCATCTTTCAAGGACGATGTTTGACTCCTTCAATTATTTTAATTCAGTAGACTTTAGAGTTAGTTGGGGGCTTATCCTAGCAACTCATCGGGCTTGTAGTGGCTTTCGCACATAGATCTCTACATAGGTACAGCATTTTTAGCTTTGCTTCTCGGAGGTAAGCTTTTATTATTCATCTTTTTCATAAAATGATTTATTTATTTAAGCTTCCGTTATGATTATTCATATTCCATTATTATGATAGACCATGGGTTAATAGTTTACGAGACTCTGGGCAATCGTGCCTAGTCCAGTATAGACCAGTTATGACAAACTTGGTATCGGGAGCACTATATTTAGAGTTTCCTAGGATGTCTAAAAGCCGCGTCAGGTAGAGTCCTTTTCATGGTGTGAAGCGCGCCAAACTTATGACAGGGAGGCTATGAGACATTATTAAGAAAATCCTTTCTTTGTTCATACTCTTTATCGCGGCGCAGTTCACCCCAAAACGTTCTCCTATCTCGTGCTCTATTTCGCTTCAGTGAAATCATGCCTCCAAGACACGGTAATGGAAGGAGGGTCGGCAATGTTAACCGACCTACCCCCACTAGCTCCAACAGCCTCAAGACGACCCAGTGTCCTCAGCAGACTTCCGTAGCTGCAATCCAGTTGCCGCAATGCATGGGGCCACGAACCAAATGAACTCGCAGGTGAGCCATCAACACAAATGGGTCTGCAGCAGCTGTCCGAGTTCAGGACTTCACTCGGATGAACCCTCTAGCCTTCCATAGATCTAAGGTGGGAGAGGACCCACAGGAGTTCGTGGATAAGATCAAGAAGATCACCACATTATGGGTGTGCTAGCTCCGCCGAGAGTGCCGACCTAGCCGCCACCGCCTAAAAGGGGTAGCCCCAGCTGACTAGTGGATATAGGTTCATATGGAATGAAAGGAGAGGTAATTCTGGAAGGGCCAATTTAGGTGGTGAAACTGGTGAGTGGGAGGAGTTCACAACAACCTTCCTAGATAGATTCTTCCCCCGGGAGCTCAGAGGCTAAGGTGGCAGAATTTATGAATTCTGAAACAGGAAAACTGACGGTGGAAGAGTATGCACTGATTCACACGGTTGTAGAAATATGCCCGGAGATGGTAGCCGAGTCAAGGGCTCACATGCTGAAGTTAAGAGACAACTTGGTCCTTAAATAGTGTAGGACTACAATGCTACTCAAGGATATTAACCTCCATCCTCAATGTTCATGCTCAGCAGATTGAGGAAGAAAAGCTAAAATACTTGGAGCGGAAGAATAAGCAGGCAAGGACTGGCCAACAGATTATAGCCACTAGAGGTCTGGCGGTAGTGTAGCCACCTACGAAGCAGTTGTTACGCGAATAGCCGCACCAAAGGCCCAACAACCACTTCAGCCAACGCCCCTACATTCCAGTCTGACAAGGATGGGTGGAGCATTCGCCTCACAGCGTCCCAGAGTCACAACGCTAGCAACCGCTACCCAGCTTTGCCCTAAGTATAGCAAGAACCATCCGTGAGGAATGCCTTGAGAGGGCCGGCAGTTGCTTTTGTGTGTGGACATCTAGGCCGCAGAGAATGCCCGTCAGTAGACGGGGAGACTATAATTCACCACTTCAGCAGCTCCAGCAGGCCAACACTTTCAGGTACAGATGGCGGCCATGCAAAATTATTTTTGCTGGTCCTCTCGTCGTGATCAAGAGAGCTCACCCGATGTGGTCACGGGTATGTTACGTCATTTCCATCAAGATGTGTATGTTCTACTAGATCCAGGAGCACACTATCGTTCAGACTCTTATGAAGTGGTACATTTTTGGAGACGGATCCAGAACATAGGCGGATCCAATTTGAAGATTACGGGAGCCATATTGTTTTAAATATAATGTATTGATTAAATGGAGCAAATACTTAACTTATTTTTTATCTTGTAATAAACTCATGACTTCAGTTTGATGATCATCTGATTTGTAAAGACAAATAGATTGAACAAAAAAGATAAAAATAATTATGATAACTGGAGAAAAGAAAAAAAGCTTTCAACAATATTAGATTTACATATATGTCGTGGCTTCTTGAAGCCAATGCTATGGTTAAGGAGAAAGAAGCACAACCTGCTGAGGCTGCCCTAAACCAATTGGGAACCATGCAATTGTTGGAGCAAAGTAATGTCATTATCTTCCCTGCTTCAAAACCATGCTTCTTGGGAGAGGGAACTTCATTCATTTATAAATGCACTCAGCTAGTTTTTATATTCTTAAAACACTTCAATATGGGGATAATTATTTATATATGTATGTTCACTTTACGCTCTATGTAACAGATTAAATATAAAGATGCTGAAGAATTAACATACATAATTTCAAAGTAATAGAGACGAAGCGGCGTTAAAGTGCTAACTTCACACCAACAGTGAAAATTCAAAAAGGCCAAATAAATCAAACGAGATTTCTGCAAAACTTTTCATGTCATCCTTTATGCATGTAATTTTTTTGTAAATTGGTAAATTTCCAACAAGAATTAAATTATCATAGCCTAGACTATTCTTTATATGCATTTTATCCAAATAATTTAGAAAATAGAACATAGAGTAAGAGAAAATCATTTCAAAATTTTAAAAATATTGACGAAAAAGAGAGGAGAAAAAGAATTTGTTGGAAGAAGAAAATTATTACCTCTTCCATCCCAATTTGTGTGATAGTGTTTCTACCAGACTCAAAATTTAAGAAAGAAAGGAAGATATTTGAAATTTCAGGGTCTAAAATAAACCTCATACATTTGTGTGCCTATAAAATATTTCATTAAGAATAAAAAGAGAATTTTAAAGTAAAGTTGTTTCTAATAATAGGAAAAGGAATTTTTGAGATAGACTAAAAAAAGTGTCACATAATTTATATGAAGAGAGTGATATTTCTTATGCTTAAAATAAGAAGGGAAAAAAATCAGCAAATATTAAAACAAAAACCGTAGCAAAATCAAGTTATGAATTTTTAGAATTTTAGATATTCAGATGGATTAACCTATAATATAATATGGTGATGTAAATTAAGAATATATGGAGCGCGTGGCCTAATGGATAAGGTGCTAATTTTATTTTGGGGGATCCATGGGTTCGAATCCGCACTGATCATTTTAAAAGAAATGAAAATTGAAACCAACTAAAATTGGCTACAAAACACCCATTTGGAGTTGAACTCACTGACCAAGAGGTAGAATAGTGAATGATTAACCATTGGCACCAGACACACAACTTGTTACTGGGTGGCAAGCATAATATTTATAAGATATATTGTATATATATATATATATATATATATATATATACACACACACACACACATATAGCCAACCGAAGTGTGTGTGTCGGGCAAACTCTACCATACACATGGGCCTGCCCCTGGTCCAGAAGTCCTCTCGCAACCATTTTCGCCTACCCCGCTTGGTGAGTCGGGCTAGGAGCGCCCGGGTGTATAGAAATTGCCCGCATCAATCTTTGAATAAGGTTATTTCAGCTGATCTCGTAGATTTATACATGGTCGATTTCAGCCTCATTCTTGAAATGGATTGGTTACACTCCAATTATTCCTCAGTCGACCGCAGAACTAGAGTCGCCGATTCAATTCCCTAATGGAGCGCTTAGAGTGGACTAGCAGCGTCGCCTAAGGTTGGCTTATTTCCCACTCCTTAAGGCCAGAAAGCTTATTTCTGTGGAGATGGACTATCTAATGGTCAAATATTCTAGCTCTGAGACCCCAACTATCCGTCATTTCCAGCTGTCGGGCCGAGTTCTATCGCAGCCTCTCAAAGATCTCCCCCAAAGTCTTCCTAAGAGGGAAATAGACTTCGACATAGGCCTTCTTCCACACTCAACCCATCTCCATCCTCCTTACTGTAATGGCTCCATCTGGTGCTTAAGGAGTTGAAGGAGCAAATAACGCACCTCCTTGAAAAAGGTTTCATCAGCTCAGTGATCCTTCATGGGGTGCCCAGTATTATTCGTAAGGAAGAAAGACTGCGTTCTCGAGAATGGCGATCACCGTCGCTGAATAAGGTCACAAGCAAGAATCGATATCCCCTACCCAGATTGAAAACTTGTTCGGAGCAAACTCTCGTGGGAGCCGCTGTTTCTCCAAGGTAGATCTCTGCTGTGTCGGCGTATCATTAGCTAAGAGTCAGAGAAATGTGACATATTGAAAACAAACTTGAACTCGTATGGCTACTATGAATTCATTGTTATGTTCTTCGGACTAACTAATGCCCCCTCGTAGCTTTAAGGGACCCACATGAAGTGTTTTCAATCCATATCTAGATATGTTCGTACTATTGTATTCATTGATTATATTCTGGTCTACTCCAGAAGCAAGGAAGAACATTCTAACCACCTGAGAATAGTGCTACGTACACTCGTAGACTCCCGCTTGTTCGTTAAGTTCAACAAATGTGAATTGGTTAAGTTCTCGTGACTTTCCCTAGTCACGTGTCTCAGGTGAGGGTATTCAGGTAGATCCTAAAAGATAGCAGCGGTGAAAGACTTTCCAAGACCTACTTTTCCTTAACCGGGAATCAAAGTTTCTTGGACCTAGCCAACTATTACCAACGTTTGGGAAGGTTTTTCTCAGCCATCTTACCAGTTGACTCAGAAAAGGTGAAATACAGTGGTTTGATGGGCGTATAAGAGTTTCAGAGTTGAAGACTGACCTCACATTGCTCTGGCAAAATCCTGCCCAGTTGTCTGTATGTCTGGTCAGATGTAATTCTTCCAAAGTTAGACTTGGTTGCATGTTCTGATGCAGCGGGGCAAGGTGATAGCTTACGCCTTTAGTCAACGTAAGGTTCATGAAAAGAACTATCCGACTCATGACCTTGAGTTGGTAGTAGTGGTGTTTGCATTGAAAATATGGAGGCATCTGCTTCACTGTTGGCTCATGTGGATAAGCTTTTCACTGATCACAAGAGCCTTCAATAGTTCAATGAAGGATTTAAATCGTCAAAGAAAGTGGTTGGTTATTAAAAGACTACGAACAGTGTGTTGTACCACCTGGGAAAAGCCAATGTGGTGGGATCATTCTGCTAAAAAGATGTTTATGGGGAGCGTGGCTCAAGTTGAAGAGAGCAAAAGGAACCGGCAAAGGATATCCGCTGTGTTAGCTCGATTGGGAGTACAGTTGGTGGATTCAGTTGGTGTGCGGAGTAGTGGTGCAAAGTGGATTATATTCCTCATTAGTAGTTGAAGTTAAGTCAAGGCAGGATGAAGATCTCATACTCTTAAGCTAAAGAAACTCAGCTTCGTAAAAGTGGAGGCTTTCTTCCCAAGGGGGAGATGGCGTACTGCATGAGGATAGACTATGCATGTCGGATGTGGGTGAACTGAGACAGCATATACGAAGGAAGCATATAGTTCAAGATATTCTATCCATCCAGATCTACTAAGATGTACCGTGAACTATGAGAAGTCTATTGGCGGAATTACATGTCGCGAAAATTTGTGGCTAAGTGCCCGAACTGCCAAACAGTTAAGGTGGAACATCAGAGACCAGGAGGTATGACTCAGGATATTATCATACCCACATGAAAATGGGAAGAAGTGAATATGAATTTTTTTACAGGTCTACCTCATACTCGTCGGCAACACACTCACCCGTGATAGTAGACAATGATGATCAAGTCAGCACTTCTCCCACTAAAACTACGTAATCAACCGAGGATTATTCTAGGCTTTTATATCCAGGAGTTGGTTAGATTGCATGGGGTTCCCCTTGTCTATTATTTCAAATAGATGTACCCAGTTCACCTTGCATTTCTGGAAGTCATTTTAGAAAGACCGTACCAGTCAAGCTCAGCACAAAGCCACCCACAAAAATATTGACAAGCCGAAGGACTATCCGCACTTGAAAGATATGCTAAGAGCATATGTGATCGATTTCTAAAGGGGCAGTTGGGATGATCACCTATCTTTCATCGAGTTTGGGTACAACAACAGCTACCACTCTAGTATCCAGATGGCCCCGCTTGGAGGCATTATATGGTAGGAGGTGTAGGCCTCCCCTATAGGGTGGCTTGAGGTTATGAAGCAGCCTGATAGGGCCGTACCAGTCCAAGAATCTATGCAGCGCAACTTATAAAGGAGAGGTTGAAAATAGTATAGTCGTCAGAAATTCTATGTTGATATGAGGAGAAGAGTTAAAGTTTGTAGTAGATGATTGGTTTATCTGAAAATTTCACCCATGAAAGGGGTGATGAGGTTTGGGAAGAAAGGAAAACTCGGCCGAGATATGTGGGACCCCACGCACTTAAAAGAGGATTCGTAGTGTGGCATATAAGTTAGAACTACCTCCAGAGTTAGCATCTGTGCACCCAGTCTTCCATATGTCACTATTGAAGAAGTGCATCCTATGGATCCAACTTTTAGTTGTGCCACTAGAGCAGGGAATAAAAGATAGTCTCTTCTATTTGAGGTCCCAGATCAGATACTTGACCATCAGGTTCGTAAGCTGAGAAACAAGGAAGTCAAGCTGGTGAAAGTCTTGTGAGGAACCAGCTAGTTCAGGGAGCCACATGGAGGTAAAAGCATACATGATGGCCAGACACCCTCACTTATTCCCTCTTCCAATTCGGCCCCACTCGTTAGATAATAAATCCCTCTCAATACTCTCTCTTAAGTTTCGTACTCATCAGCTCTCCTATTCAGGTTTTCTATGTACATTCTAGTTGCATCAGCTCTGTTAGCATGGTTAAGCCGTTCCAGAGTCAGGTTACCCTTCAGAAACCAAATATAGTCTCGCTAGGGAATTGCAAATTTTTCTAGTTTCTTCAAATAATTTTAGCCTATTCGAGGACAATGATCCCAAAGGGGAGATATTGTGTAACACCCCAAAACTTTTCGCAGACCAACTCAGACCTTTTACAAGAAAATCCAAAAGAAAATTAAAAAGTACCGTAGCCGACTGAGACAATGGTTGTGGTCAGCCTCCAACGACTCGTTGTGTCGCCTCGTGTCGCCCGCTAGTCCTTCGAGAACCCACAAGCATAGAATGACCCCGTTATGAGAAACAACGAGTCGTCCTACCTCGTTGGTTCCCAGCCGTAATCCCCTTTCTAGGACCCCACGACTCAACAAACAAGTCGCCCTTGAGACAATAACTCGTGGTGTGAGTCATTGCCAAGAGTCCTAAAACCCTCTTCACGACAACGAGTGGTAGCAACAACTCCGTTGTACCACAGAACGAGTCGTTGTGACCATCCGTCGTCAATCCAGCGTTTTTATAAATTTTTCCAGGGAAGTGCACGGTTAGACAAAATGATTCCGTTGGGTCCACCAATGAGTCAGCCGTGTTGTCCGTTGTCAATCCTCTTAGATTTTTCCATCCAAGGACCACGGAGGAACCAACGACCGTTGGTTCATCCAAAGAGTCGTGGTATCTCCCATTTCCAAATACAAGAAGCCTTCCATAACCCTAGGCAGTAGGACCAACGACCGGTCCCAACAAAGTCGTGGTCTCAACCAACGACTCGTTGAGTGACCCGCTGGTCCCCATCGCGCTTTTTTATATTTTATTTTAAGGTTATTTTAGTAACTTCCTGGCCGTTTATCTTAAAACCCTATCATTTTGGGCTCTTTTAGGGATAGTTAAATGGGTAGAACGATATTGCCCTTCATTTAAGTCATTCCCTCAAGTCTAAAAGCGAGAAACAATGCAGCTAATGCAGCGAGCTAGGGCATTCGAACGCTTCTTCTCAGAATTTCGCATTTCTCTAGTATTTTCTTCACCAGGTATGTGGGAATTCAACAAGGGAATTATTCTATCCTTGTGTCCCAAAAATCCTTCTCTAATTCTTCTTATCACAACCCTATAGATTCGAAATGTAGAAAGTCTTCGAACAAAATTCTTTAAATTTCAAGTGGATTATTATTCATGATATTAGCTGCTTATTATTCTCACTTCCAGATATTTTGTGGAACTAGTACTAGTAGAATCATTTAGCCCTAGTTTCTCAGTTCAGTAAATTAGAATCTTACATGTTGGACTAGTTTTCCCCGTGGCTTGGATTCCACGCTTTGAGAGATTCCCGTATTGTTTGTATGTATTGGAAATATCGCCGATGCATGTTAAGTTTGTCTCGCCCGATATTAGCTACTCGCATTGTCAAGAAATGTTAGTTGAACAGTTTGACTACAGTCTTTCCTTGAGGTGTTAGTGGTGCCTCCCCAGTTATTAGTTATTAGACCGTATATCGTATATTAGTGGTTCTTAGACGGTTATGACACTTCTAGATAAATAGCTCACCGCCTTAGAACCCCCAAATTTTTCAAATTTCAATTATTTTTTAGATTTGTTACGTACGTAAGCAACTTTAGCCAGTCTTAGAACACCAGTTACAAAATTTGGTCTGGATAAGACTCGTGGTACTTCCAGATAGGTATCACTGACTTAGTCTTGGGACCCCAGCTTTGGTTATCACTAGTAGTCGTGGGCCTAAGACTATCCAATGGGAGTAGGACTTAAAATTAGCTGATCGGGTTCCAACGCACCCAGGTTCCCCAGAACTACGTTGTCACTGTAGGTTACTTTATTGGCCTTATGGTTCCAGACTTATGATCACCTTAGTTCATGCCTTTTATACCCTAGCAAGGTTTATTGGGTCCTACCGATGGGGTGTATACATCAGACTCACATTTAGATCATGTGTCTATATGTCGGTTATAAACTCTCCACTAGTCAGCAAAAGTCTCAGTTAGCTCAGCTCAGAAAAGTTTCAGCCACTAGCCTCGCTCGCCGCATGCTAGTTCATACGCATCTCAAATTCAAGGCATGTCTATGACCATCGATTGTGGTCATTTTGACCATTTCAGTATATTTCGCCATTTAGTTTAGCATTTCGCTTGTCATTACATGTCATTACAGTTTAGTTATGCCCTTATGTTATATTTTATCCCACTTACTCAATACATTCAAAGTACTGACGCATACCTTATGTTGTCTCTATTATGACATGTCACAGTTCTCGCCTGGCACCGTTAGAAGATCTTCTCCAGGAGTTACCGGCCGCACCGCAGAATCCTCATCTTTCAAGGACGATGTTGTTTCCTTTCAGCTATTTTCATTCGCTGACTTTAGAGTTAGTTGAGAGCTTGTCCCAGCAACTCATCAGTTGTAGGAAGCTTTCAGACATAGTGCAGATTTCCAGTTTTTCTTTAGATGCTTATTATTCGCCTTTTTCATAAATGATTTATTTATTTAAGCTTCCGCTATGATTACTCGATTATCATTGTTATGATAGACCATGGGTTGGATTGGGGTTACTTGTGACTCCAAGTACCATGTCTCGTCAAGGGTATAGACTTGGGTCATGATAGGGTGACACCTTCAGAAACACCCAATAATCAAATCGCTAACTCAAGCTCTTCTTCTTTCTCACGTTCGCATAGGATTTTTGATGACTCGGAAGTTGTTTTCAGCCTTGCTCTAATAAGATGAATCTTCCATAGCCTCATGGACTGAATCTGACCATATCAATATAGCTCGCCTATTTCAAACTATCTAATCGGTGATTCCACACTCCTACTTCATAAAGAGCCTCAAGTGAAGTCATCTCGAATGCTGAGTGGTAATTGTTATTGTAAGAAAACTCAATGAGAGGCGAGTGATCATCCCACTACCCTTGAAATCGATCACATAAGCTCTTAACATTTCCTAGAGCGTCTGAATAGTCCACTAGTCTGACCATCTGTCTCGTAGGTAAAAAGTTGTGCGAAGATTACCATGAGTACCAACGCTTCGAGTGACTTCCAAAATTATGAGGTGAACTCGAGTACTTCCTATCTCGAGATAATAAAAAAATATGAATCCATGAAACCTAACTACAACTCCTGAATGTAAAGTCTAGCATAATCCTCAGCTGAATCTATGTCTTAACCGGGCAGAAAATAAGCCGACTTAGTCATTCTCGGTCCACAATCACCCATATAAAATTACATGTTATCGGCATGTATGAGGCAGCCCTGTAATGAAGTCCATATTTATCTCTTTCCACTTTTAAGTAGGAATACTGATATCCTGATTCATATCTCCTTTAAAAATAAACTCAACTCACATTGTAACACACGCGAGTACTCTTTGCATCTTAGCGCATTCTATATATATAATGGCCTCACGTAGCGCCTAAGTAATAACTAACTCATGCATATATATATATATATAGCCAATATTGCAGTAGAGCCTTAGCTCAATTTCTAACACAAACATAAAAAGTATTATTAAAAAGATTAATTTTAATAGCTACTTCCATTAGTTATTAAGACTCTTTCTAGCTAGCTTCTTTGGATTTGAATTGAAAGGGTATTCTTTGGAACTCAACTTAACCAGGTCTGAATAAGGACTTGACTTGATAAACTTTTATTTTATACTTTCTAAAGCTTGATTCGAGATCACAATGAAAAGAGAAACTCAACAAAGAAAGCTTTCATTTCTAGATGATGTTGGCAAAGAAATTAGAAACATTAACATAACTTGTTTCTTCCAATAATTACGCATAGTATGACTTGGATATTCTCTTTTATCACATTAATCTACAATATAGGTGCATACGTTAATATTAGCCCGTGAATACAACTCAACTTCACCAAAATAATATATAAATACTTTTGCATGTATAGCAGCACGGTGTAACTTTGACGTGTGTACGCCACACTCCTTTTCCATTTCAACACCACATAGTACTTACGCCAATCTACTTCAACCATAACAAATAATAAAAAAAGCCCCTACACAAAGCATTACACCCGAAGTACCACAACAACATATTGAACTCACTGCTTTTGACCACCGCCCTATGAGTTCTTAACAACATTACAATGAATTTCTCCACCCAAACTTTTATACAAAGAATGAAATTGGCAGAGTACTTACCACACTTGAAAGGGAATTCTTATCTTCTTTTTCTTATAGTATTAAAGAGACTAAGAATTCTTTCACATATACAATTCAAAAAAGAAAAGAAAACTTAAAATTTACACAACATCGGGTGTTTAATTTGGGAAAAGGGCAGCAATACTTCATCAAATTTTTACCACAGGATTTTTTAGCTATGCGAAGATTATTACAACTAAAATATAAGAGTTTTACTCACTTTATGGGGCAAAGAGGCATCTATTCTTGGAGAAGGAAGAAAGCGAGAGAACTTGGAGAAATTTTCAAATTTTTTGGTTAATTATGAATGCTGAAATAGTTCACTCTTTTGGGACTTTTAAAGGACCCTTATGGCCGACCTTTAACCCATTTTGGACCTCAATTTGGACTACCATAGGTCATGGTTTCTGCCAATGTAGACCTCCATTTCCACTGATTTGGTAGCTGTAAATTTGACTCTATTTTGGGCCACACAATTTGGTCAAACATTGGTGACTACCTTTGTATTCATTTTGGATCAGCTTTTGGTGTCACTCTTTGGGCCAACTTTAAGCTTCATCTGGGACACTATTAGGCCTAATTTTTTTCCTAGTAATATGGTTCATTTAGCATAAGAAGGTGATGACCTATTTGTCATCTCTTAGTGTGAATAAGTTAAGAAAACACCCTCAATTGTTTTATCCTGTTTTTCAAACATTCATCCTTAGACGTCAACTTAACACTTATATACATTTGTTTATTTCAACTCTTGGACCAAATATCACCTCATCATCTCGAGCTTAAGTTCCTTCATCGATACAACTTAGTCGTATATGTATTGAAAAGGTATGGGGTTTATTTATGGCTTATCAAAGAAAATAAGAAGTGCATAAAGTTGTCTTCGCTTGTTACAACCGCATAGTGCTAGCTAGAGTATACAGGGGGTTTCTTGCTGATGATAACTTTTTTTACAATGACTGGTATCCTCTAAATAAGGTCATAAACAATACGCTTGTTGAGACCATCACTTAAAAAAGTATTAAGAAATAAATTAGCAAGCACATACTACACCACATAAATACGAACCCCTTTATTATAGACCATCCAAACTGATATATCCGTGTTTTTAGTAACATATCCTCTTATAACAAATTCAACAGGAAAAATCAAACATTTCCTCGCGATAGTTACATTTATATTAGGCTACAATACTACCTGGGCGTAGAAGTAATATGTTGAGTCTTATTAAACCACCACAAACTTGTCTCATTAAGCACCTGGCCTTTGTAGGGAATGGAAGCAAGAATTATATCATATGCACTTTGTCTATCTGTTGTCACCATTACGAGATAATCTCCTATGTTATATAGCCAACCTTGCCTTTGATTTAGGACTTGAGTTCAAACACACCAAATCAAGATGAGTATCAGATAGGCAATAAGACATTGAACTTTTTGATAAGTACTCATCAGTTCTTCTTGTGTCAACATTATATATATATATATATATATATATATGATGATGATGATGATCACATAATATTGCAGAAAAACGCCCCATACTAATACTGAGAATAAAAAAATTGAGGTATCTCGCACATGGTTGCAAAAGAAGTTTTACTTTAATATGACATGTTTGATGTTGTCTCTCTATTTTTCACTAAATATGAAATTGTTGGCTTACTTGGGAAGATCCTGCCAAATTTCATAACCAAAAACAAAATTGTCGATGCTCTATCAAGCAAGGACATTTTTGTCACCCTTACCTATCAAGGAAACCTAATTAGTATACAAGAAATCATATGAACATTACCCACAATTGAGTAGACTCATTGTTGCTATCTTTTTTTTACCGGCTTCATTCTGGTTCTGCATTTTCTGTTCGGATGGTCATATGTCTAATATTCTTTTTTTTAAAACTGATCAGATTCCTCATTGCACAAGATAAATTCTTTCTTGATTTTTTAAATAGGAAATTATAGATGTAGAGTTAGTTCTTCAAAAAGTAAAACAAATTGGAGCTTGCCAAATTTGTTAAGCTTTTGAGCTGGAAGTTTGTTAAAAGTAAAATGACACATACGAGCTTGCTGGACCTAAAGTAAATGAATCAATTATAGTAAGTGGCTTTTTTTCATTCAAAGGAAATGAAAAATTATTGACCGCCAATGAAGGCTATATTCTCCTAAGATAAATGCTAGTGAAAATTTTCAATTTCTGGTAGACAGTAAGTCATTACATACAAGCCTACTAGACCTATAAATCAATCAGCTTTATCTCAATTCCAAATTAAGTACCAGATTTGTGTCTTAATATTTGTCAAAATTTAGTTTCATTAATTGAGTTGTCGTATTTACTTAGTAATACATTTTCAATCAATGAAAATTTGAACATTCTAAGTTTTACATATGTGCAATTTGGATTCCGAAAATGCTCAATCTACAAATCTGCATGTCGTCCCCTTTGTTCCCAGTGGTCTATAATATGGATCTAATAAAGGACGACATCTCTTTCCATTGTTTCCTTCATCCTTTCTATGCTTAATAGGTAAAAAAAGAAATTGACATAAATGTAGAAGTTATGTAGACCTGATTAAAAAAAATGGCTCTGTGTAGTTGAACTGATAGTTTGCATTACCTATTGTTGATTTCCTCTTTGTGTATTTATCATTGCTTGATCTTGTATTAATTTTCAAAAGGTCTAGTCTGTAGTTTGCATTTAAATGACCTGATGTATAACTAATAAATGTGAAAGATGAATTAAATGAATTACTTGGGGTTATCGAACGGATAGTATATTTACAACATCATATTGCCAAAGATCAATGACATGATTAAATATTTTGTCGTAGCTTAAGAAAATGAAGAAAGGGAAGACGAAAGCGTTAAAGATCTTAATTAAGAAGATTTTGGACAGTTGTTGAAACTTGTTTTAGAAATTTTTTTATATCGACCGTAACATTTTGAAACTTATGTTGTATACTATTGTAGCAAATTAAATTGTTGCAATACCCAATAGAACCGTTGCCATAGATAATCAATATCTATCTATATCTATCTATTTTCTATATATACTTAAAAAGAAGAAAGTCTAATCTGGGATCAAGCCAAGTGACAGCGTAGAATAAATACATGTGGCAGTTTTAGGTCAAATTAGTTAAATTAGGTAATAATTAATTGTTGTTTGTCTTTAATTTTTATAGTGTTTTTTTAACTCTAAATTTAAAAATTATGAAAACTTTTAATTAAGAATATAATGAGATTTTAAAATTTAATAATATTATAACTTTTTAAAAATTTAAATTTTGATATTATTTAAATTTCTTATCCATATGTCAATTTATACGGGAGTACTAATATCAAATTCAAGAAAACCATATTGTCATAATACATTTTCAAAGTATTTAATAAAAAGATTAATTTAAAAATTACGGTAAGATTTGTTATGGAAGAGAGAGAAGAACAAAATTAACTGTATTAATATAATTAACCACTAATTTAATGATAAGAATAGAAATCGATTGCTTATTTAGCGGGGTAATTGTGTTATGATAGGCTGTTATATATGTAGAATTTAAAATTTTAAATTTAAATTATATACTAAAGAAAAAAATCATCAAAATCCACGTTGTATGAATTTGAGTTTAAAAATAATAAAGTATTTATATTTTTTTGAAGAAAACATATACATTTATTTCAGTGACTATGGTTTTTAAACTCAATTGATTAATAAAAAAATTAATCTGCCCATTTTCCCACCAACTTCTTTATGCAACAAAATCCCCCACGTTTTTTCTTTTTAATTAATAGGAACAAATACTACAAATCTATATTTATATATTAGTAAAATGAGAAGAAAAAGCCTCCTCATTAAATAAGTCAATTTTCCTAAATTTGCTCAGCATAACCTAACAACTCAATGCAGTGAAGTGTTAAAGTAAACTATCAAAAAACCTTTGGTGATTTTAAACTCTGCTTCTTAGTTTGTAACCATCTTGAAAATGCTCAAAACTAGATCAGGATGCACACTTTCATTTCTTATCGGTAACCATTACCTACTGTGACTAAAAAAAAAAAAAGGCTCAAATTGTGGGGGTTTTTATGCGAATTGATTAAATTGCAGCGATTGGTTGTCCTCCTCCGGAAATTTAATACAACTTCGGAGGTTTTAACCCCCGCAATATAATTTTTTTTTTTAGAAACTAAATTGGTGGGTCTCTTTTTCCCCTTTCCCTCTCAATCCAGTAATGTTTCTTCTCTTATTTCTTTTCCTCTAGATCCAGCAGAACCCTAATTCCTCTTACAAATCCTCCCAGCCGACGCACCTTAACACCACAACTAAGGCAGATGAAGAGAAACACGCAACTTTGAAGGTAGAAACTGAAGATTCTCGTTAATTCCACAACTCAAAATCTCTCTTTCCCCTTGTTGATTTTTTAAATTATATAACCAATATTCAACTAATTAATTAATATTAATTTAATTTAACTTATTTCAGTAGTTTTTTCATTAATATTCTGTTTAATTTATATTTGTGATTTGCTTTATGTGTTTGTGTTTGTGTGTGTACCTGTGTGTTGCATATGCAGATATGTGGAGAACTGCGGATTTGATTTTGGTAGAGTCACACTACAATTCCAAAGGTTCTCTAAATTTCTTGAAGGATCCTTGTGTTCATGAAACCAAAATTAAAACTAATTCTGTTAGGTTTTTTAATCAGTGATAAGCCAAATTTTTTCTTTTTGTTCAACTATCTATGGCCTGCAAGATTGGAGATTTTGTTCCCAGCAGCTATTTAGGGCTTTTAGCAATCCGCAACAAAACTTTTACATGCACTCATAAAGTCTTGAATTTACACTAATATTGTATTTTGTTTTCAATGCAAGTCCCTGGTTCTCCAAATAATGCTAGTTATATTTATCTTTATCTCAATATTACCAGGTTCAAAAAGAAATTACTTTTCCGTGTGTTCCTTCTAAGCTATTATTGAAGTTCAAATTTCAGTTTTCTTTTTTCTAAAAGGCCATTGGATTTTTCCTATAAGCTCTATTGATGTTCTATTTTGTTGATTATGTGTTGAACTATGAAAATTCGAGAAAGTTTTTTATTGTTTCCTATATCAATAGGATTAAATGGATGATATTGATGGCCATAATGCACCACCAGATTTTGAGCTTCTTAAGATGGATCATACTTCAATATGGTAATGTGATTTCTGATACATTAGATCAGCATGGAATCTGTGAGCAACTAAATAGGCTTAAGAAATAGATCAGGCGTATAGTGGTTACATGGGAGAAACCAAGATGAACTAAATAAATTAAAGGTGAGTACTAATGAGAGAAAAGAGAGTCAATGAGCTACTGAATGCATATGAAATTTAGTACTATATTTCAATCATGATCATGATGAAGTATGTATATATTTCATACCTTTAGAGTCCAAACTCTTGGATATTTAGTCTTTGGGATTTTATTACAAATTAAATTAGGTGAAGAATTTTTTGTGTATGTTGGTTGATATTCTGAATAAATACGTAGTGGTAGCTTGAATATTTATAACATTGCTGCATTTGCAGAGGAGGAAGGGATCTTTAATTTTCAAATGACTGAATGTTAATGTTTCTGTTATTGCATGATTTTTTTGGTATGACGATGTCCCAAAGTTTAGGGCCGTTTTTGACCTGTGTAAGTTACCAAAGTAAGACCTATCGTTGTGAGAACATTAACCATTTAGATAATAAAGTTTACTAGTCATCATGTTAATTACAATAACAACAACTATGCTTACCCCAAACAAGTTGAAGTCATTTATATAAATTTCATTTCTTTATTTAAGCTCATATCAACAGAATTTACTTGTCCCACTTTGATTTTCTCTTGCAGGGAATTATGCGGAGGAATGATAGATAGGTACACAATCAGTTCACTGGGTATTGCTACATTAGTTCTACTATGCAGCTCCACTAGAGTGATCTTGGTACTGCTACTTACTAGCGCTACTAATTGTTGCCAACTTAGGCCTTTTTGGAACCCATTTTAGTTCACTATAGGGAAATTATTTAACTTGAGAAGTGACTTGCTTAATTGTGGCAGGAAATCGACAAGTTTCCTTTGATTTCTAGTGTTCTTGAGCTTGTAGGAACTTGTTAAATCGCTGTAAGTTGAAATATTTGTCACTCTTTACCATTACACTCTATCTGTTTTCTCAAAAGTACCATGGAATTAGATCCCTCCTGTGATCTCTTAGCCTTTACATTTTGTAGTTTAAACTTATATACTCAGAGAATCATGATACGCTATCGAGACTTTATTTGTGATTGTCTGTATTATGTGTATTGTACCTAGAAAAATAAGGGAAGTGACCTACTTTAACCAATAATTACATTGCTGGGATAAAAAATCAAACTTACATTTAAGTTAAATCATTTCTTTTAAACCAAATAACTTATTGAATAAATTCAACTAAAGAATACATGTTACTTAATTGAAGCTTTGTACTGTTATAACCTGCAGTCCCAAAGGGTAGCTATAGGTGATGTGCATGTTTTACTTGCTTTTCTTTTGTCACTTTCAATTAGAATAGAAGTTTATACTATTTCTAGTTTATTATGCTTTTGTTCTATTATCTGTGATCTTATTGCTGATGGAAATGACCTATTTTTGTGGAGATGATTATTGTTAGTCAAATCTTCTAGGCTGGTTTATTATGAGTTGGAAAGACCGACATAACAGATTGGGGAAGATCTCCAGTAGAATTAAATAACTTGTTTGAGACCTTACACATATTTTATTAATATATGCTTTTATGTGATGCTTATAGAGTAATATGTTAAATCAAATAAGTAAACTTCTTACTATTACATAATATTATCCTTTTATGTTGATCCGACTGAAAAGGCGCTCGACAAAAAAATATTCACTAAATGAGCCTTGTTTCTTATCTGCTGATGGTAACAGAATCACAATGAATCCATCAAAAAGAGTAGCATGTTGCTCACAAAGAGATCATGGAACTATGAGTTACTAAATAACAGGTTATGATCACTATTGTGAAAAAATGAAGTTGAGGACTTTGATTTAGAGGGTCCATTCTTCAACTTTTTAGAACTCTGTATTCTTGCTGGTTGTATTGCTAAATTTGCTGTTCTAAAGGACCCTTATACATGATTCAAAGCTGGAAATATGTCATTGTGTGGACTATTTTTTTTTTAATCTTTAAAATGTCTATTGTATGGACTATAGCCATTTTTTTCTTAGTGTATGTTTTCCAGAAGTGGGCAAGAGGGAGAAGGGAAAAAGTTTAGAATCTGTTGTAATATATATATAGAGAGAGAGATATTCGCCCTGTGAATGAAAAGCTAGCTATAATATATTGATATTATGCGGTTAAATAATGACAAACTCGGTTATTTGTTGAAAATTTTGCAGATTAGTGATGATTGTCAATGAAGAAAATCTGGTCAGAAGATGGCAAAAAATAATTCACATTCACGAGCTTATTGTCGCTGCACCAAAGCTCTTGAAAGAAAACTGACATGTTTGAATGTTTTCAATTTCATCGCGGATATAGATGTATTGAATAATTTTTGTTTCTTACAATCTTTTGATGGAAGTCCGTTGACAGTTCACCTGTAATATTCTTAAGTCAAACATCTTTATAATTTAATAAAATATTCGTATTTTTAATTATAAAAATATTTTTAAGTTTTTTTAATTTTTTATTTTTTCTTTTAAGTTCAAATTGTTAATTTAGTTGTTAATTACATTAAATTCATAATTGTAATCTAATACATAAAAATGAAATGCTAAATTTTAGTCAAAATTGTGGAGGTTGCAACACCCAGAAATTTTGTAAACAACAGAGGTTAATAACAGATTGATTGCGGCAGTCTTTAAAAAACCCCCGCAAATTGATGGTGACAGATGTAATTGTGGAGTTTTGGAAACCACCGTGATGATAAATTGCAATTTTACCCTCGCTAATTGATAGTTTTTCAGTGTACAAAAAAATTCAAGAGAACATACGACCTTTTTTGCTTTGAGTTCTTATTCAATCTTTGGTGTTTAATTTCTGTGGTTTTCAGTTGCTTTTGTTAATATGTGGATGATGAAAGAGATGCAAAGGGTATTTTGGTTTTAGAATATAGAAGTCGTAGACTTGACCGAATTAAATTTGCGTGGTGGCCGAAAGGCTGCCAGACTTCACATTGAGTGGTCAAAGGTAATCCTTCCCTCTCTTTTCTTATCTGGAAATCCACCCTCCCCTTAAATATTTTCAAATTGACTTGGTATTCTCAAATGGCTATATTGCAGGAATAGTGGAGCAGTAGGAGGCCCGAGATATCTAAAAATTCTTCATCAAGCGTCAGACCTTGGAAGACTTTGTTTGTCATAAATTTCAACCCATATAGTACTAGCTTGAGCAGGGATATTGATTGGCACTTGCCATCATAAGGTTTTTTTTTTAAACAAATTATTGTAACGTGGTTTTTTAACTTTATAGTTTTCACTAACATGATATATTTTTATTTTTATCTTTTCGCATGCTTTTAGTGAAAAAATCTGAATGGTTGCTAAAGGTTGTCCTCGGTTATTTGTCCATTTTAGAGAAAATAAAGGTCATATTAGTATATATGCTTTTGACGTACGTTGTAGTTATTATGGTCATTACACCCGAGTTAAATTTCCAACTATTTATGTGTATCTAACGGGGTGAGTTTTATCGACTTGATTATATGCCTAGATGAACTAAGCATTTTGTTTGTTTCTTGTCAATTATATTTTAACAATGAAAATAACTCAATTCATAATTTTTATGGGGTAGAATCCAACTTAGTAACTTTGGAATGGACCTTTTTTCTCAATCTAATTTTTTTTTTTTGGAAACAAATGCTTTTTATCTCCTTTTTAATTTCCTATTTATGAAAGAGTAAGAGTTAAGTTGAGATTTAAAATATTTTATTATGAGCACGGTTTAAACTTATTGTTACACTCGAAGCTTAGTACTTAGTTGGCCTATTCGCATGTTGGCTGAGAGTTTTGTAACGTCATACGGCGAGAAAAGGGCCCGGGAAGGCCGAACGAGTGCCAAGTTGGAATACCTCGCAAGAGGAGGCCGAATCTGCGCTGCCCAAAGGGGCAAAGTGGCACGGAAAGGATTCAACGTGGCACGGAGCCAAAACGCCGCGCTACACGTGTCACGTTGCCATGTATTTTTGCTGCAAGTATATAGGTCTTCACCCTTAGATTATTATCATTCTCCATACATACCACGCGAGCCGTAGAGATAGGGACGAAGAGAATATATGGGTTTCTTCCGATTACGCTGCCAAACACCGGTCCAAACAAATTAACTTCGGGTATCGAAGTATAAGGCTGTAGGGAGCATTTCTACGGAGTTAGTTTTATGAAATTCGACCGGCGAAGGCTGCCGACCACAGTCAAAGTGATTGAAATTGCTCCAAACTATGTGTTAATATACTCCCAAGCTTAAAGTGAGTATTTCTCCCTTCTAGACTTCCAAGAAATTTGATTTTTCGACAATTCTTCGATGTCGAAGAATAGTCAAGAAGTTATATATATAGTATTGTTTTTCTCCAGTATAATAATGAAGTTAAATCTATTCCTTCGTGAATATGATTACGCTGGGAGAGATCTAGCTGAATATTAGTTGAACCTCGCCGCTAATCAGTAACCAGCGTGCCGAGGTATGTAAAGTCGGCTGCAAGTTAGTTGTCCCGCATAGTAAAACAAGATATATTCTAGTAGAGTATTTCAGAAATAGTATAGCATACTAGTATGAAATTTAGTAAAGCACGTCAGAAATACTATATCGTGTTTAGCATGAAACTTAGTAAACAACATTAGTCCTGATGTTTATTTTCGTAAATGTTATATCATGCTTAGGTATGAGATTCGCATAAACATGTCGAGATTATATTATTATTATCAAATTCAGTATGTATTATATGCAGTCATTGCTATCAGTTGAGACTTGATTGTATTGTTTTGGGCTGGATTACCTAGCTCGTGACCGCCCAAAGGTTAATAGCTATATCGACTTGTCCGCCGTAGTGCGAGGATACCGCCGCCTACCTGAAAGTGGCATGCCGTCCGCTAGGGACGAAGATGGGATGCCAGTTTCCCCATATTTTTGTCGTGGTTGGCCTTTATACACCCCTGCCGAGCGCTACGCCCGGGGTGGACTTCAGGAGTCCTCCGACCAGGTACAGCTTATAGTCGAGGTCTGCCGGGCCCAAGTTGCATACCAAGGGATCTGGCAGTTGCTTATAGTTACTAGGTGATGGTATGACCTGGGTAGGGGTAAATAGATTGTGATGATTGTACCTTCCGCTTATGGGGGCCATGTAAGGTTTATGTTGTGTTATGTTATGTCATGTCATGTTATTTTAGTTATGGTTAGATAGACAGTAGGACGCCACGTTACCAGGTACCCACTCCTACTCTTTTTCGTAATAGTTAAGGTTAGTCCCGAACCCACTATTCCAGTCAGTTTCAGTCTGTCTTTCTTATTGCTCCAGTTACTATCAGTTTCATTATTTACTAGTTGTTGCTTTGCTTACCAAGCACTGGCAGGCTGACGTCGTTTTTGTGGCGCTACATTACTTGCCTCGTGTGTACACATGTATCCAGGAGCGTGATCCCTCGTGAGTCCTGGGCCGCCGATACAGCCTTCAGCTTCTTTCATCCGGAGCTTGAAAGACAGAGGTTTACTCTTGATTGTGCGCATGGGTAGGAACCATCTTATTATTCTTAGAGGCTTGCAGATTGTATTATATTCCCCGTGGTTAGATGTAATGGCCGTGGTGGGCCATATATGTGTTTCGTATTGTATGTGATGGCCATGTGGGGCCTTGTTCAGTTGTTAGTTGGTAACCTTGTCGGTCACAGATTAGCTTTATGCCAGATTTCATTTTTCATATATAACTAGACAAAGATGTAGGCCTTTGTCGGTCGCATAGATCCCTTGTAGTTAGTTGTTCTCGGTTAGCTGCTTATATCCTTATTGTGTATACATAGGCCTTGCTCGGCCGGGAGGCTGTGTTTACACTGCTATATAGCCCGGTCATTTTCTTGAATCCAGAGTTAGAGTCAGCCTGGCACCAGAAGTGCTTAGCTCGGCTAGTCCAGTAGTCGTATCCTAGTAGGGCACTGTGTGCCGGGCCATGCCTCCCAAGGTGGGCGACATCTATTTTATGAAATGTCATGGATAAATTGAACCAATAATGAAAATGGTGACAAGATCTTCAACATTTTATTACAACAAAGGATGAGATGTGCAATCTTTTGTTTTTTAACATTAACCTCAAATGTAATATATGCAACTAGAATATATATATCTATTTGAGAGTTACGAATTTTATTTCATCTATATGTGCAAATCATATGATATCACACAAAGTATCTCGGTAAGTTCATAGTTTTCATGTAAATGATTTCAATTATTGAAAAATAATAACTTATATTTTTTGATTGAGCTTCATTCCTTTAAATTTGATGATGAGAGTATGTTTATGTTCTTGCAGTTTCACGATGTGTCAGTCATTATTTTTCTTGAATCATATCAATCATCATCTCTCTTTTTCTTTTTCAATCTTACAAAAGCTGAATTTTGATCTTCTGCACCTGAAGCTTGGCGCTTGTGCATTTTCTGTCATAATATTTTTTTTACGACGTAATATCAATTTGATTATAGAATTAATTGTCTTTTATTTAATTCTGCGACTACGGCTATTAAAGAGAAGATACGTGCAGTGACTAAAGAAGACTTAAAGAGAATGGATAAGAACGACATCTTTTGTCATGATAACGGGAGAATTGCTTTTGAGAAAAGTGGAGGAATTATTTGCTTATGGGACAAAAAGTTAAATCCTTGAAAGATATATGGTTTACATGAGTTGTACGTTAAAATGATAAGGAAAAATTTGTTAGGATATAAATCACAGCCTCTCATTTATTTGTTCTTAAATAACATAAATGGCAAGAATTAAATTTAAAGTACTGAAATTCTGAGATAGGTATGGGACTTTTTAAAGCATTGGAGTACATATAGAACGGAACACCATCCCCCTTGAAATAACACATTTTCAATTAGAAAAAATAAAAGAAAGTTGATGGTCTGAGTATTGAATTTTAAGATTGTTCCCTTTTTTTTTGGTCTTTGCGAAATATGTAGACTTGAGATAATAAAGGGTATTGATACATTTGTATTCCTTAAAATCAAAATTACTATATACAAGTTATGGAAGTAGGAACTACAACCTTGGAATCTTGCTCCTAATTTGCTTTTACAATCCATACACCTACCTAAATTGTAGAAAATATACATAAAGTTGAATACATATTTTTTTGCCCATTTTTATTAGTTCTTTTGATGATGTAACTGCCATCCCGAGGTTATTTTCTTTATTTAGGTATTTCTTCGTTGCTATAATTCTGCACCATTCCTTCTTGATTTTTTAAAATTCTTGGTGCAAAGTTACAGCTTGCTTATTTATGTTGATGGAAGACTTTTCAAATGCTTTGCTGCAAAAAAATATACCTCATTAAAAACAAAATAATTTTTAAGTGAATTTTGATCTATCTTTTCACTTCGCTAACACGTTTTATTCCTAGAAAGATTAGTTTAGAGCTCACTAGAATACTTTAATATTTCATTAAAAAAATTTTTTAGTGTTTTCTACTTTTCACCAACATTTTCAGTTTATAATGTCTCTCCAAAAATTAAAGTAATGATAATGTAGGCTTCTTTACTTAATCGGTTTACATAGTGTATTGATTTTCTAATTACTAAAACTTATCTTTCTTTTGAATTAGAGTTGGAAAAATATTTTTGATGAATTTAACTTTTTAAAGATATATTTTTTGAACCCTTTTGTATTGAAAGACAAGGTAGTTTTAGGACAAATTAATTAAGTTAACTAATTTATTAATTTAATTAAAAAAACAAAAAAAACATGTAATTTAATTAAAATTAAAAATTTTAATAAAACAATAAAATACTAAAATCAAATAATAATATATTAAATTTTTAAAAAATTTAAATTTTAATTATAAAACAAAAATTAAATCATAAATTATAAAAAAAAAAAAACCCCAAAAACAAAAAACAAACAATATAAAAAATATAAAAAAACTAAAAAAAATAAAAAAAATAAAAAAAATAAAAAAAATAAAAAAAATAAAAAAAATAAAAAAAATAAAAAAAATAAAAATATTTTTAATATTTTTAATTTTTTGTTTTTTTTAATATTTTATTTCATAGTACACCAATTGATAAATTAAATTTAAGTGCATGCTTACCATACTACAATATATGGTGTTTATTACACACACACACTCACACACATACACACTAGTTAAGATAATTCCCGTGTTGTCCGGGCCCAATACTAACAACATTTTATTATTTATTATACATTGAACTTGATAACTTATTTATTTTTTAACTTTTAAATTTTTATAAAAGTAATATAAAAGAATTAAATGGTACCTCCATTTTAATTGTTCATACCAATATGAACAATATTATATTATTTATTGTACATTATGTTTAGAGAAGAAAGTATTTGCTTACTTTTAAATTTTATGAAATGCGAACAAAAATTAAATGATATTCTCTCCTGCCTAATTTATGTGTTTTGATTTGACTTGACACGAAATTTTAAAAAGTAGGAAGACTTTTGAATTTATAGTATTTTTTAAAAAAAACAAAAAACCAACCAAAAAAAAATAATTTACGCGTTAATTTTTTTTTCTAAATATTTAATTTGAAAATTAAAATTAAAAGTTAATTAAAATATTTATGTTTCTTAAATTTATATTTTTTAAATGGATCAATAAATTGAAATGAGCAAAAATAATTAATTTTATCTTAATATTCAAAACTAACAAATTATTTAAAATAAACACTTTAATTATAAACACATATTACACATAATAATAATATAAACTAAAAAGACATAACCTACATTTATATTGCAAAAGTTATATATATATATATACTATATATGAAATGCCTTAAAAGAGAAAAGAACAATGGCATTTCTGGAGCAGGCACATCATTTAAGGGTAAACTGTAATTGTATCATCAGCGTTAAATGAAGCTCCAAAAAGAATCTGGTTTTCTTCAATTCCCATTTTTAACCAAAGAAGAAATATTAAGCAGCAGCCATAGCTTGTAGAACTTTTGTCCACACGATCTAAATCCACGATCGGCTATGGGTTTCCACTATTATTTAGTTTGTTTTACTGGGAGCTGTTGAATTATATTTCTTTGAACCATCAATTTTTCTTTTTTACATGTTCCAGCAATTTGCTGGGATGAGGTCCTCAAGAGTGCTTATTGGATTGGTTTTTCCTCAACACTTTGACAGACGACGACTCTTAAAAAAATTATCACTGACATGAGATCTTAGTCACAGAGGATCATCATAGAATTACATTTCATTTGGATGAGTCACTGATATTTGTTTTAGTTAAATTGACAGGAGGTTTAGAGATTTCTCTACCAAAAGATTTTTAAAATGAAATGGTGTGCTTAGATTTGTCAAGTAAGTTAGACTTGAAGAAGACATATATACTTATACACATTCTTCTTATTTAAAAGTAGACAACGTATATCAAAAATAAAATTCTTAAATTTAAGTTTAGTGTGTTAGAGAACTATATAAATAAAATCTCCCTGATAATTTATAAACTTCTTTGTCTATCAAAAGATCATTTAAGAGTGGACTATATATTTAGTTTTTCATGAAGGTAAGCTTTTTTTTTGCAGGTTCAAGATGATCCAAGCTCTTTTCAATATATTTTTTTGAAAGTATGCCTAATATCATTTTTTTTAACAATATAAATCATGGTTGAGGTTCTTTTACCTGTCGAAATTATTATTAAAAACATTCCACCCCACAAATGATGAACTTGGTGCAAAAGATACATAAATGGGACATGCATGATTATGGGTGAATTATATGAAGATGTGATTTTCTCCCTTCTCTTAGGTTTTATAGAATAGTATTGTGGACCTATTGTTTATGTAGGTTCAAAAATGTATGTGAGTCGAGCATACTAATTTTTCCACTCTTGGGGAGTATTATTTGAATGAGCTCATATTAGAAGAAGATAAAAGGGAAAATGATTGCAATAGAAGATCAGTTCATCAAGGTGTATTTAATTACATTATATGAATTGTCATTCTTGGAGTATTGTTTGTAATATTGCCATTCGGATCGAAGGTTCATAAAATTGTTTAACTGCATTCTTAAACTGATTATTAATTACATTTAGAAGTTACCTCTTATTAAAGGTACGATCAATTTTTAGATTCTTGAATTGGTGGAATAAAATGAACCAAGTTATTTTTTTTTTGTGTTCCTTTAAGATGAAAACGGTGACTCGGGTCATTCATTTTTCAGGAAAAAATCTTTTAAGGGCTAGAATGAACATCATCTTCCCTGCTGACCTTAGATCTGGTTTGATTTACCTTTCAATAATTTTTTATTTTTTAAAATTTACCAGATAATGCTTTGCTAAGCTATTGAATTACTTTTTCTACATATTTTTATGCATCACATGTCATGTAATGCCTGCTTTTCTTCAATTTCTTATTCAGTGTTCTTATATTCTAGCAGTTCTACTTCCTTCATCTCTATAGTTGTTCATTCTTATGTCTGTAACCATCAATCTTGTAGCTCTACTGTGAAGGTTAATATGTCTATCGAGCAGAATTATCATTTCTTTTTCTATTAAGCTGTTCAACAACTCTGCTTTGAAGAAACCTACCTATGTTCACAGATTTGAGGGTTGAATCTATGAGAGATGATCACTTGGTATGTAAATTTGAATTTTCTTACTGTATATAACATTAGTGCAATTCCTACAGTGAAAGTGAGGAAAAATTAAGCTTTGGGACGTCAAAAAAATCAGATCTGTTGGGCATGCACTTTGTCAGATACCATCATGTGCAAAGAAGGTTGAAACTATTTGTTTGATTTTTGTATTGCAAAACAACATGAAAGTTATGTTCCTGCTGTTGTTCATCAAATGGGTTATAGCCAGTAGGTTGATGTAGGTCTGTAACAGTCGGGACTGAAGATACAGAAGACTTATAGGAGGCATTGGCAGGCTATTCCTTTAATTCATAATTTAGGTCCAATGGAAGGAGCAGAACTATCTCTTTATACATAGTTTGGGTCCTACGAGAAGCGCAATAAAAGATGCACCAAAAAAAGTAGTTGTTCTATGCATCAACCCAAATTTTTAGTTAGTTTTAATTTTTATCTATAAAATTCTACTTTAATTATTGAAGAAAATATATTTTTGGAACGCGCGGTAGCAATGGCATAGTTCTTTGGTCGAAGAATAAACTTTTTATTGGGCTTTTTTTACTTTTTTTTTCATTTAATTCATTTTAACTTAGATGATGTAGCATATTTTTTTACGCAATGATTTTCTTTTTTTATTTATTTCTTCTATGGAATTTGAATAGACTAAAAGGGATTAAATTTGAAGGGATTAACAGATGTTCCTATTCTCTAATTATAATAATTAATGCATATAAATTAATATATATGTTTCTTCATCTTCAC
>JACEIK010006565.1:0-20241 GCA_018107945.1 Datura stramonium
TTCATATAAAATCACATGAAAATGTATAAAATAACTTAGATAACAAGACTACTTTAAGTCATAAAGCGTATCACGGGCATGCTATTTTTGCCCGTGATCAGGCATCAGTTGTATTTGCATTGAAAATATGGAGACATTACCTTTATCCACACGTGGATGTTTTCACCGATCACAAGAGCTTTGAGTATGTATTCAGTCAGAAAGACTTGAATCTTCATCAGAGAAGGTGGTTGGAGCTATTGAAGGATTACGACATGAGTGTGTTGTACCACCCAGGCAAGGCCAATGTGGTGGTTGATGCCCCAAGCAGGATGCCCATAGGGAGCGTGGCTCATGTTGAAGAGAGTATAAAGGAACTGGCAAAAGATATTCACAGGTTAGCTCGATTGGGGGTGCAATTGGTTGATTCAGCTAGGGGCAGATGTAATACCCCAAAATCCCTAAGATCATACCTCGGAGTTGAAATAGAGAAAATAGGAATTTCTGCACTAGTTCACAGGACGAGTCATCCAGTGACCTGTCGAGAACCCCACGAGTCGTTAAGTGACCCGTGGGGAGAGGCTGGGACTTGTTAAATATTTTTGGTTTGGGTGACCACGGATGTGACCAAGATTCATGGTCAAAGTCACGACTCATCAGGTTGGTCGTGGCCAAGGGTTGTTTAAGGATGAAGGAATCTGGGCAGTGCACCTAACGAGTTATCATCATGATTTGTCAGGTACACCACGAGTCATGGTGTCCCCCGTGGTGACACCCCCAAGTGATGTTGGCAGTGAGAAGGACGGAAGGTGACCATGAGTCGTGGTCACGAGCAATGACCCACTAAGTCTCTTGTGGTGATCCTCAAAGGAATTTTGGCAGTGCTCATGATGAAGGCTGGCCACAAGTCGTGGCCAGTGATGGCGACCTGTCCAGTCCCTCGTTGCGACTGGCAGTCTGTTTTTCCCTGTGAGTTTATTAAGGTCTTTTCCATAATTACTATGTTCTAAGGCCTAAACTACGTTGTTTTAAGCCCATAATAGAGTTTATTAAGATGGGTTAAGTCATTCTAGCCTATTCAAAACTCATGCATGCAAGTTTAAGGGTTTAGAGAGTGATCAAGAATAGTTCATCAAGGTTCTTCCTTAATTCTTCTTAAATCTCGTTTGGGTGTTCAAGGAAGAGGGCAGAATCAACTTACCCAAGTATGTGAGGCTATGAATGAGAGTCCCCTTTACTTTCATGCCCTAAACTCTTTTCAAATTTCATGAATTTCAATTCTAAAGGTCAAGTTTCATGATCTATGAAGCTTATGTCAATTCTTGTGAAATTCGATACGATCTATCAATGGGTCAATTTCCATCAAGTATTAAATCATATTTTATGACTATTTTGAGTATCCATTGATAGATTTGAGTTTAAATCCAATTATGCCCAATTATGTATGTTTTTATGAAAATTAGAGTTATGATTTCGCTATAATCTTGATCTAAACTAGCCCAACTATGATCTATGCTTTATGATATGATTTCTATCAAGTACTTATCATGGATTTATGAGATATCAAGTATATGAATGTTTTACAAGTATGCATGAAGTTCATGATTTATTGATTTATGATTATGGCCAACTCACGGGCCTTATTTCATGCCTAGTTCACATATTTCAAGCATGCTTATGATTATGATGATTTAACTAGCCCATGAATCTCATGTATGTTTTCCCTATTATTCTGTGAGCACTATATATGTTTTGGGAGTAGTATTTAACACCGAGCTGACCTGGGGTCCAAGCATACCCTCAGGTGAGGGAGATTACCTATCCAATTTGTGAGCGTTGTGGGAAGAACCACCTAAGAAAGTGCATGGTGGGTTCAGATGTTTGCTTTTATTGTGGATGGCCCGGTCATAAACTCAAAAATTGCCCTTCATCCAAGCGAGATGGCCAGAGAGGTCGTTCCCCGGCCACCCCTCTAGTAGCCCCTATCTAGTCGGCCAGTGAGCCTGAAATGTGGTAGAACCCACGTGGGACAGTTTTTGGCAGGTTCAGATGCTTTTTACGGATATGTGAGGCCAGATACATGCATAGGAATCGCCCATCGGACAAGCAAGGCAAGGGTAGAGCCAGTGCGCTAATCACCAGATCAGCAACTCCAGCAAATCACCCATCTCAACAGGACAAGTTACCAAGAGCAAGTGGCATTCAACCTTAGATGTAGTCCCAAGTATGTTATAAGTCTTCCTATTAAACCTACCATGATTGCTAGTTCTGAGAACTACTGTATATGGTACAAAGTCCCTGTTACATTTTAGTATGAGATTTATTGTGTGGGGGTTATAGAATAGTTATAGGTATGAAATCTTCAGTGATAGCTTTGGAGGTGAATGGGAAGTCCGAAGTTATTGATACTAGTATAACCATAATGAAGAATCCTAGAGCCATAGAATGATGTCCTTAAATTACGGGGGGAGATGGTAAGTGAAAGGCCAAGTCAAGTCGTAAGTTTTCTAGTAAGGAAGTTCTAGAAATAGTCTCTATGGGTAGTCAATCCATTCTCCTTTAGATGTTTCCCTTATGTTTCGCTCGATGCTACTCTCAACTCATGCTTACGTTCAGAACCCTAAGATGATAAGTAACCCCATTAGTCAGCAATCTCGATATTACCCCGAATCCATAAAGATTCAGCTTCGTGTCATGACCCTAGTCATGAATGTGGAATCATGTCTCTTAGTATGCTCAACTCTATAAACTTAGTCCTTATTGCCTTATCGACTCATATGATCGTGCTATATCAGATGTATTCCCAACTTACATTTCTTAAATGATTTGTGCTTATGATTTCCTTACTCTTAACCTATGGGTGCTCCCCATGATAGAAATTATGGTTAAAATGGGTACGTTCAAGGTAAATCCCTATCCCTGTCATAGGTGCTAGGTATGTAGGAGTTTAGGAAGTGTAGTTATTAGCCAAGCCGGGAAGTGCAACAACCCACATAGTCATTTTTTATTATTGATCCATTTCCCTAGGTTGAACCTTTCCGCATCTTTATTTTTTAATTTATGACTTGTGGATGGCGGATGACACCATTCCTGAGATGATCCAATGGAGATTGGGTGAGATTTCCGATTCTCGGAAGGTTTGAAGTTTGAGGGGTTTGACCAAAGTCAACATTTCAGGTTAATGAGCTCGAATTTGAATTTTGAGAGCTCTGTTAATTCTGAACAGTGATTTATGACTTAGTTGGGTAGTTGCATACATCCCGAGGTGATTAGAACCTTTGGGGGAATTTATGAGCTTTAAGGAGGCTAAGTTTGACTACGGTCAACTTTTCATCAAAACAAACTTATATAGGTAAATTGATGATTCCGACCGGTCTGGAAAGGGTTTTACCATTGAATTGCATAGTTGGTTGGTGTTCGAAGGATGCTGATGAGCTTCTAGTGGAATTGAACATTTTTTGTGTTTAGCATAATTTTAAGTATCAAATGTGGCCACCCAGGGGTTTTTTATGAGACTTTCAAGATTCTTAGCATGAATTAAAGGAGTTCATCTTGTCGACTCGACCGATGGTGGTGTTATTGTTCAGAATGGATTAGAATCAACCTTAGTGGCTGATACAGAAGCTATACAAGACAAAGGACCCTATGTTGGTAAAACATAAGGAAGTCGTTCATAATCAGAAGGTAGAGGTCTTCTCCAAAGGGGGAGATGGTGTACTTCGATATCAGGGTCGCTTGTGTGTTCCGGATGTTGATGATTGAGGGATCGAACATTGCACGAGGCTCATGGTTCTATATAATCTATACATACAGGTGCCACCAAGATGTATCATGATCTATAGAAAATCTATTAGTGGAAGGGCATAAAGAAGGACATTGCAGGATTTGTGGCTAAGTGTCCGAAGTGTCAACAGGTAAAAGTGGAGCATCAAAGACCAGGAGGTGTACTTCAAGACTCAGCTGAGAATTATTCTAGGCTATATATTTGGGAGCTAGTCATACTTCATGGGGTGCCCTTGTCCATCATCTCAGATACAGGTACCCAATTCACCTCACATTTCTGGAAGTCATTTCAGAAAGGACTCGATACCCAGGTCAAGCTCAGCACAGCTTTTCACCCTCAGACAGATGGATAAGCTAAGCGGACTATTCAGACCTTAGAAGATATGCTGAGAGATTGTGTGATAGATTTCTAGGGCAATTAGGAGGATCAGTTGCCTCTCATCGAGTTTGCATACAATAACAACTACCACTCTAGTATTCAGATTGCCCCGTTTGAGGCATTATATGGTAGGAGGTGTAGATCTCCTATAGGGTAGTTTGAGGTTGGTGAAGCTACCTTGATAGGGCCAGAATCAGTTCATGAAGCTATACAGAAGTGCAACTTATCAGGGAAAAGTTGAAAACACCGCAAAGCCGACAGAAATCCTATGCTAATGTAAGGAGAAGAGAGTTAGAATTCGCTGAAGATGATTGGGTTTACCTAAACATTTCACCCAGGAAAAGGGTGATGAGGTTTGGAAAGAAAGGGAAAAACGTAGTCCGAGATACGTGGGACCCTACAGGATTCTAAAGTGAATTGGCAGTGTAGCATATGAGTTAGAACTACCTCCAGAGTTAGCATCTGTGCACCCAGTCTTCCATGTGTCACTATTGAAGAAGTGCATCGGTGATCCAACTTTAGTTGTGCCACTGGACTGTGTGGGAGAGAAAGACAGTCTCTCTTACGAAGAGGTCCGAGTTCAGATCCTAGACCGTCAGGTTCATAAGCTGAGAAACAAGGAAGTCACTTCGCTGAAAGTCCTGTGGAGGAAACTGCTAGTTGAGGGAGCCACATGGGAGGCAGAAGCAGACATGATGGCCAAATACCCTCATTTATTTCCTTCCAATACAGTTCCAACATTAGGTACTAAATTCCTCCCCCATACTCTGTTCAATTCCGTCCTCATCAGCTCTACTTAGATTTTCAAGGTGCATTCAAATTGCATCAACTCTGTTAGTGTGGTTAAATCAGTTTGGAGTCAGTTATTCCTTTAGAAATCAGTTCATAGTCTCAGACTGGGAATTTCAGTTTCCTAGTTTTTCAGCAGTTTTAGCCTTCATTCAAGGACAAATGATTCCAAGGGGGAGATATTGTAACACCCCAAAACTTTTCTAGACCAACACAGACCTTGCAAGAAAAATCCAGAAGAAACCAAAAATTTTGCCTTAGAACGACTGAGATAACGAGTCATGGTTAGCTCCAATGACCCATTGTTTGAGTCATGGTCAACCCTGCCTTGGTTCTTCAGAAACCAACGGGACAAGGAATGACCCGTTGTGAGAAAAAATGAGTTGTTCTGTCACTCATTGGTCCCCAGCTCAGAACTCCCTTTTCCAGGAACCCACGACTCAACCAACGAGTCAGCGTGTGATATAAAGACTCATGGTGTGAGTCGTCAGTTGGGACTCCTAGATATCTCCTTTAGTGACAATGAGTGGGAAACAATGACCCGTTGTATCACACAATGAGTTGTTGTGAACACCCGTGGTGACAAGTTCAGGGATCCTAGTAATTTACCAGTGGAGGTGACAACTCGATACCACGACCCGTTGGGTCTACCAACGAATCGTTGTGATACTCGTTATTAGGCTTCCTAGATTTTCCTGCCATAGCCACGGGAGGTACCAACGACCTATTGGTTCATTCAACGAGTCGTGGTCCCTCTCATTGTCAGTTCCAGTGAGCCAAAAGTCCATGCCCTATAACCAATGACTGGTCCCAACGAGTCGTGGTCTCAACCAACAACTCGTTGAGTGACTCGTTGGTCCCTATCGGTAGTTTTTCCAGATTTTTTTCCCAGGGATATTTTAGTAATTTCCCAACTTTTTAACCCCTAAACTACGTCTTTTTGGGTTATTTTCAGGGAATTTAGAGGGGTAACCGATGATATACTTCACTCCTCTCATTCCCTCAGAAGTCAGATCATAAAACTCTCATATAAAAACTCAGAGAAGGAGCTAGGGCAATCGATTTTCTTCTCAGATTCTCAAGGGATTTTCTCTGGGATTTCTTCACCAGGTATATGCGAATACAACAAGGGAATTGTTATTCCCTTGTTTCCTTGAGACCCTTCCATAATCTTCTATCAGTTATACCCCTGAGGTTTCGAAATTTGGAAAGTTTTCAAAAAGAATTCGATAAATTTCAGGTGGAATATTATCCATGTAATTAACTGCTATATTTTCCCAATTCTTAGAAATCATGTGGAAACTAGCTTCTTGTGAAATGATTTATCCCTAACTTTGGCATTCAGTAAATTAGAGTCTTGCATATTTGACTAATTATTCATTTTGTTTGATTCTATCATTGTTGGGTGTCACGACCCGAACGTACACCCGGATCGTAAACACGGGACAAGGGACCCCGAGAGACCCCAAGTCGACCCATGGTACATGCATACATTTAATCTCATTTAATAAAGCGCAATACTTAGCATAAAACATAGCGGAAACGTAAACATAGTGTAACAACCGAAAGTACTGGGCATATACATAAACTGAGTTCTACATCCTGTCTGAAAGCCTCTACTACATATGATGGGTTGGTAGGACAATATCCCCAACTAACCCAACCAATACTGAAACATACATAACATGAAAGTCTGTCAAACGGCCCTCGAAACAAGAGGACTCGCCATTAGCTGAGAGAGAGAACTGAGATGAACAAAGGATGAGGATGAGCCTGAGATCCGGACCCTGTATCATGAAATGATACAATATAGAAAGTATGCAGTCAGTACGTAGAATGTACCGAGTGTGCTAGGTAAGTAAAACAGACATTTAAAAGTAAAACAAACTCATAAATAAACATAGGAGAAGGACATCATGCTTATATCATAAATTCCGTAAGAAAACATAAGGCTTAAGACTTTCAAATCATTCATAAAACATTAATTATCATAAGCGTAAATAAACTTTATCAAGACATATCTTGAGCCAATAGCATAAACATAATAATTCATAAAACATGCGGAACAATGGGAAGACTCGTCATAACCGACACCATTATGGTAGATCCTTTCATGATGCTCCAACTATCTCACTCAAGTGGCCAGAGCCGACCTCAGCTTGCCAGGAGAGGATCGTACATTAGGCATGAAATCACATTTGAGGGGATCAGTATCAATACAATATATACTATTAGAACCCATGGTGGCACGTGGTTATGAGACACCGGCGTAGTCCTTTGAACGCCGGGCTACTCGGTGCTAGACACGGCTCCATAAAATATGCATATAGGCTCATACGTAAAACAATAACATCATGCATTAAAATTCATTGGCTAAAATATAACATTTATCATCATTGATCCCCTTTAAAACATGCTTACCCAAGAATCAAAGGCCCTTTTCATCGGCCGATATCATAAATCGATAAATCATGTAATTCGTTCATAAATCATAAAGCATTCTTCAACATGTGGGCATTGCCCAATACTTTGACATACTCAATTCTTTCAAAAATGTGCTCATAAACATGGGTAACTTGAAATCATTCTTTTCCATCATCAATAAAATCAAAATATTGAATATTTATCATAAATCATAACTTTCATGAACTCTCATCAATGGGCATTTTACATTTAAAAGAGTTGAAACATAATCTTCAAGAAAATAATATAAAACCTGTGCATCATTCATAATTCAACAATTAAAACTCAATTAAATCAAACCCATAAAGAGAAATCACATTTTCATGCATTTGGGTAAAAACCCGTAGAATTAAATAGGAGGATTCATGATTAAATTCGAAATCTGGGCATGGGTGTGGAAAAATCACCCATTCTAAACCCTACATACCTGGTATAGACTGATTTTGCTCTCTCTTGAATGCCCACAAAGGAATTGATGGAAACCTTGGAGAAGAAGACCTTGAATCTCCCTAAAACCTCTCTAAAACCTTGGAGAAGAAGACCTTGCATGGGAATGGGTATGCATTAGGTACTTAACCCATCTTATCATACTCAGAAAAATACACAAAATGTCGTAGTTTAGGGCCTCAAAGCATGGAAAAGTTAAAAAATTCCCTTAATAAAATTTCCCTGAAAAACTAGTCTAAACGGACCAACGACCGATCCCACGAGTTGTTGCATTATACCACGACTCATGGTACCGAGTCGTTGAGTCCACTACTTCACTTCATGCTTCAGGTTCTTCCCACGACTCGATAGGATGATCCGTTGTATCAATCGATGGGTCGTTGGATCGACTGTTGTCAGCTCCTTCAAAATTCTGAACTTCCCTTACCACGAGCCTCACCATGACTCGTGGTTTCCTCCAATGAGTCGTGGTCTCCATCCGTTATATGCACTGGAAATTCATTTCCCCCAACCACGACTTCAAGCAACGGGTCGTTATAACTAACGATGGGTCGTTGGATGACCCGTTACTTCCCAAACTTGCTCAGGTTAATGTTTCCCACGGGTACAAACAATGACTCGTTGTCTCAAGCAACGAGTCGTCACTTTGCTCGTTATATCCACTGCCTCCCAATCCCTTGAAACCACGATTGGCTCCAACGGACCGTTGGTTGAACCCACGATCCGTTGGGTCATCCGTTCTGTGGTGTTTCTTCCAGTTTTCTTCAGTTTTAACTTTCAAACTCCCGGGTCTATTCTTAGGCCTTCCCGGGGTATTGCAATATCTCCCACTTGAGAACATTCTTCCGCGAATGTAGGAAACAAGCAGCCACAAAAACATACAATTCACCATATTCAATACTAATCATTTTAACCCGAAAATTGACGGGATAACTACCTCCGAAAAGATCCGCAGAGCTGCACCAAATTCAGACCTTACATACATTCATCATAACATAAATCAAACTTTCGCACATGGACAGAATCATGAAAACTAAATAGAGTCATAGGGCAAAACTGATACCCCAAGCTGGAATTGAGCCGGTAGAGAATAAACGTGTGTATCTAGCCATCAATATCCTCTTTGGCTTCCCTCGTAGCTCCTTCAACATGCTTATTCCTCCATAATACTTTAACTGAAGCCACTTCCTCAATCCTTAACCTTCAGACCTGCCGGTCCAATATTTCCACGGGAACTTCCTTGTAGCTAAGACTGTCCTTTACACTGATGCTGTCCACCGGGACAACTAAAGCTGGATCTCCCAAAAACTTCTTCAAAAGAGATATATGAAACACTGGATGTATAGAAGATAACTCTGAGGACAACTCCAACTCATATTCCACCTTACCAACCCGTTTCACTACCCGGTAGGGACCAATAGAACTAGGGTTGAGTTTCCCTTTCTCTCCAAACAACATCACTCCCTTCATGGGGAATACTTTCAACACCTAATCATCAACCTCAAACTCAAGATTCCTCCTTCTCACGTCCACATAAGACTTTTGGCGACTAGGAGTTGTTTTCAATCCTTCCCTTATTATCTGAACCCCCTCGGTAGCTTTATGAACTAAATTTGGCCCTATCACTGCTGCCTCACCAACCTCGAACCATCTAATGAGAGATCTTCATCTCTGCCCGTAAAGAGCCTCGAACGGAGCCATCCCAATGCCAGCATTGTAACTGTTGTTGTTGGCAAACTGAATAAGAGGCAATGATCATCCCAACTACCCTGTTATTGAAGTACCCCATCCCCTCCTTTGGAACAACCTCTACCTTCTGATTTGAATGGACACCTTTGACTTTACTAAGATAAGATTCTCACTTACCTGCTTTGCCCTCGGTCATGAAGAAAAATTCCAACCCATCTTGAACCATGGCACCACACCTTATACTTAGAATCATGCTAAAACACAAAATGTTCAAATCCACCCAATGCTCACCTGGATCCTCTAGACTCAACCCAAATATGCAATTCAACCGCAAAACATACTTCACACTTGTTGGGATCATCAAACCACTGATATGAGGTTGTTTCAATTGTAAGTTGACCGTGGTCAAACTCAACTTCCTCAAAGTTCCCGACTTAACCAAAAATCCAATTTACTCCCGAATCACCTCAGGACCCATGCAAACCATCCGACTAAGTCATACATCACTATCCGGGACTAACAAACTTTCATAACCCAAATTCAAGCTCGTTAACCTTAAGTGCCAACTTTAATCAAATCTTAGACCTTCCAAAAATCAAAAATATTATCCAATCTCCATTGGATCATCTTGGAAATTGTGTCATCCATCTATGCAAGTCATAAGTAGAAAAATAAAGATATGAAAGGGTTTAAGCTAGGGAAACGGGTCAAAATCACAAAATTACTATGTGGGTTGTTGCATTTCTAGGTTTTGTCTAATCATTGCACTTTATGAACTTCTACATGCCTGGCACCTATAACAAGGGTAGGGAGTTATCATGGACGTACACATCTTAACTATCATTTACATCATGGGGAATACCTATAGA
The DNA here is from genome assembly GCA_018107945.1 of Datura stramonium. Taxonomy (NCBI): domain Eukaryota; kingdom Viridiplantae; phylum Streptophyta; class Magnoliopsida; order Solanales; family Solanaceae; genus Datura; species Datura stramonium. Next base: position 10,399 of record JACEIK010006565.1, read on the forward strand.
GCCTAGAGTAAGGAAATCATGAGCACAAATTATTCAGGAATCCAAGCTGGGCATGTACCTGATATAACACGATTCTCATGAGCTGATAAGGCAGATCTTAAGGACTGAGTTTATAAAGCTGAGCGTACTAAGGGATATGATCTCACATATGCAATGAGGGTCATGACATGAAGCTGAATTTATGGAGTCATGGAGTAATGTTGGAATTGCTAACTAACGGGGTTGCCCATCATCTTAGAGTTCTGAACATAAGTATGGGTTGAGCGTAACATCAAGCGACATACGAGAGAAACATCTAGATGAGAATAGGTTGACTATCCCTAAGTACCATCTCTAGAACTTCTTTGCTACAACTTAAGACCCAACATGACCCTTCACTTACCATCTCTCTCTTATATTAGAGCTATCATTCTAGGGCTCTAAGACTTTTTTTTAAAGTTGCACTAATATCACTAGCTCCAGACTTCTCATTCACCTCCATAGCTATCGTTGAATATTTCATACTCTTAGCCATTGCCTACCTCCTACAAAATAGATCTCATACTAAGGTGCATACAGGATCCTGTACCTTGCACAGTAGGCTCTTGGAACTAGAGATCATGGTAGGGTCGATGGAAAATCTTATAACATACCTGAGATGTACATCTGAGGTCGACCACCACTAGCTCTTGACACCCTGTGCTGTAGAGCTGGGTGACTCGCTGGAACTGATGAAGAGGGATTCAGAGCATGGCCTTTTTCGACCATCTCGCTTGGCTACAACACATCCTTGTGTTTATGACCGAGTTGGCCACAATAGAAGAAAATTTCTAAACCTGCCAAGCATTCCCCTCAATGGTGCTTCCCCCAACGCCCGCAAGTTGGGTAAGTAATCTCTCTCACCCGGGGATTGTATCCCCGAGCTTGGGCTTGAGACTTATGACAGATTTGAGAGTGACTTCCCCTACTCAACCCTTGGTGAGACCCCTCAAGGTCGCCAGCCCTAGGCCTCTTGTTCTCCCTCCTGCCCCCTCTATACTTCCCAACCACACTCGAGTTACCAACCTCTGGTGGGCTCTCCATCAGGAGTCCTTGAGTCCCAATAGCTGCTTCTTCCCCAATAGGGTTCACCGGTGCGATAGCTTGCTGGCCAGGCTGGGTGATCATAGCTCGCATCAACACTCTAAGAGCGGCTTCGAGCTCCGTATCAGTAACTTGCAAGGAATCCATCAAAGTTGGTGGTGCTGGATGACTTCCATCGTTGTTGTGAGAAGACATGTCTCTGCACACGCGTATAACACGAGTTAGAGGAATGGAGAGAGTTAAACTCATGGAACGAGATAGAATCCTGAAAGAATGGAACATTTCCTAAACGTCTAGTAGCTTCTTCGTCATAAGTGTGGCGCGCTTCACACCCATGAAAAAGACTCTACTAAATGCAGCTTTCAGACACCCTAGGAAACTTCAAACCTATGGCTTTGATACCAAGTTTGTCACGACCCGAACGTACACCCAGATCATAGACACAGGAAAAGGGTCCCCTAGAGACCCCAAGTCGACCCATGGCACATGCATACATCTAATCTCATTTAATAAAGTAGAATACTTAGCATAAAACATAGCGAAAATGTAAACATAGCGTAACAACCGGAAGTACTAGGCATATATAAAGATGGGTTCTACATCCTGTCTGAAAAACCTCTACAACATACGATGGGTTGATGGGACAACATCCCCAACTAACCCGACCAATACTAAGACGTACATAACATGAAAGTCTGCCAAACGGTCCTCGAAACATGAGGACTCACCATTAGCTGAGAGTGAGAACTAAGATGAACAAAGGATGAGGATGAGCTTGATATCCGGACCCTGTATCATGAAACGATACAGCATAGAAAGTACGCGGTCACTACGTGGAATATGCCGAGTATGCTAGGTAAGTAAAAAGGACATTTAAAAGTGAAATAAACTCATAAATAAACATAGGAGAAGGACATCATACTTATGTAAGAAATTTCGTAAGAAAACATAAGGCTCAATACTTTCAAATCATTCATAAAACATTCATTATCATAAGCGTAAGTAAAATTTATCACAACATAGCTTGAGCCAATAACATAAACATAATAATTCATAAAACATGCGAAAAATGGGAGGACTCGTCATAACTGACACCATCATGGTAAAGACTTTCATGATGCCCCAACTATCTCACTCAAGTGGGCAGAGCCGACCCCGGCTTGCCAAACGAGAGTCGTGCATTAGGCGTGATATCACATATGAGGGGATCGGTATCAATACAATATATAATATTAGAACCCACGGTGGCACGTGGTTATGAGACACCGATGTAGTCGTCTGAACGCCAGGCTACTCGGTGTAGACACGGCTTCCAAAAACATGCATATAGGCTCATACGTAAATCAATAACATCATGCATTAAAATTCATTGGCTAAAATATAACATTTATCATCATTGATCCCCATTAATACATGCTTAGAAAAGAATCAAAGGCCCTTTTCATCGGCTGACATCATAAATCGATAAATCATGTAATTCGTTCATAAATCGTAAATCATTCTTCAACATGTGGGCATTGCCCAATACTTTGACATACTCAATTCTTTCAAAATATGCTCATAAACATGGGTAACTTGAAATCATGCTTTTCCATCATCAATAAACTCGAAATATTGAATATTCATCAAAAATGATAACTTTCATGAACTCTCATCAATGGGAATTTTACATTTAAAAAGCTTGAAACATAATTTTCAAGAAAATAATATAAAACCTACCCATCATTCATAATTCAACAATTAAAACTCGATTAAATCAAACCCATAAAGAGAAATCACATTTTCATGCATTTGGGTAAAATCTCATGGAATTGAATAGGAGGATTCATGATTAAATTTTTAATCTGGGCATGGGTATAGAAGAATCACCCATTCTAAACCCTACATACCTGGTATAGACTGATTTTACTCTCCCTTGAATTCCCACAAAGGAATTGATGGAAACCTTGGAGAAGAAGACCTTGAATCTCCCTAAAACCTCTCTAAAAACTCTTGCATGGGAATGGTTATGCATTAGGGACTTAACCCATCATATAATACTCAGAAAAATACACAAAACAACGTAGTTTAGGGCAACAAAGCATGGAAAAGTCGAAAATTCCCTTAATAAAATTTCCCTAAAAAACTGGTCTGGATGGATCAATGACCAATCCCACGGGTCGTTGCATGATACCACGATTCATGGTACCGAGTCGTTGAGTCCACTGCTTCACTTCATGCTTCAGGTTCTTCCCACGACTCAACATGATGAATCGTTGTATCTATCGATGGGTCGTTGGATCAACCATTGTCAGCTCCTTGAAAATTCTAAACTTCCCTTACCACAAACCTCACCACAATTCGTGGTTTCCTCCAATGAGTCGTGGTCTCCATCTGTTATATGCACTGGAAATTCATTTCCCCCTACCACGACTTCAAGCAACAGGTCGTTGGATGACCCGTTACTTCCCAAACTTGCTCAGGTCCATGCTTCCCACAGTTATAAACAACGACTCGTTGTCTTAAGAAACGAGTCGTCACTTTGCTCGTTACATCCACTGCCTCCCAAACCCTTTAAACCACGACTGGCTCCAACGGACCGTTGGTTGAACCCACGATCTGTTGGGTCGTCCATTCTGTGGTGTTTCTTATAGTTTTATACAATTTTAACTTTCAAACTCTCGATTCTATTCTTAGGCCTTCCCGGGGTATTACATTGGGATTCCCTTGTTAAAATCTCAGCCATAATGCATGCTAGTCCAGTTTCAGTCAAAATATTAGTATACTCAGTATTATTCAGAAATGTCAGCTGATCAATTTGACTACAATCTTTACTTGAAGTGTCAGTGGTGCCTCCCAATTATCAGTTATTAGACTAAGATATCAGTTTATTCTTTAGATGATATGACACTTCAAGATAAGCAGTTCTAACTAGTCTTACAACACTAGTTATAGAATTTTGTCTGATAAGACTGTCAGGGTACTTCCAGATAGGTATCCGTGAATTAGTCTTGGGCCCTAGTTTGGAGATATCAACTTAGTAGTCAGCCTAAGACTATCCAATGGGAGTAGGACTTAGCACTGAGCGAACCGGGGTTCCAGCGCTCCCAGGTTCCCAGAACAATTTTTCCACTATAGGTTATTATATTGGCCCTAGGACCCCATACTTGTGATCATCTAGCTCATGCCTTTATATCTTTGAAAGGTATATTGGGTCCTACTGATGGGGTGTATACATCAGACTCCACGTTTAGCTCACGTTATTATATGTCGGTTATAGACTCTCCCACTAGTCAATACAGTTTCGATTTAGCTCAGCTCATTACAGTTTCAGATTTACTCAGTTCAGTTCAACTCAGTATAGTTAGCCTAGATTAGTATTTCAGATTCAGAGCATGTCTATGATCATCAGTCAGGGTTATTATTGACCATCTTAGTTATATTTCATTGTTCAATTTTCAGTATCTCAGTTGGTCATTACATGTCAATACAATTCAGTTACTTGTTCTTCATGTTTATATTTTCTCTCAATTACTCAGTACATTCAAAGTACTAACGAATACTTTCTGTGTTGTATTGTATCACGATACAGGCGCACGCTTCTCAGCCTCAGCATCGTTAGGCGATTTCTTTCCGGTGATATCAGCAGCTGCAGTTGGTGAGTCCTCATCTTTCGAGGATCATATTTATTATTTAGTTATTTCTTTAAGTCAGATTCTAGAGTTAGCTGGGGGCTTGTTCCAACAACTCATCATTTGTAGATGGCCTTCAAACATAGAACTCAGACATTTAGTATTGTTTTTTAGTTGTACGAATTTTTATCGGATTAGCTTTCTTAAATGAGTTTATTACTTAAATCTTCTGGATATGTTTACTCAGATTACCAGTGTTATGATAGACCATGGGTTGGCTTGGGGTTACATGGTACTCTAAGTACCGTATCTCATCCAGGGTATAGAATCGGGTCGTGACATTGAATATGAACAAGGAAAGAAACATGGGGCCACATAGATTTATAAGCTATCCCATGACCACTGCCTCTGTTCCCTCAAAAAATAAAGAAGAAGGCAGAAGATGGTAAGTTTAAAATATTCATGTCTATGTTGAAACAATTATCTGTAAACATACCATTGGTCGAGGCATTGGAGAAAATGTCGGGATATGCCAAGTTTATGAAGGACCTTGTTACCAAGAAAAGGTCCGTGAGCTATGAGCCCGTGGGTAACTTCCATCACTGTAGCGCCATATCCTCAAGAGTCCTTGCCCAGAAAAAGGAGGATCTAGGTGCCTTCACTATTCCATGTACTATTGGTGATGTTGAGTTCGCGAAGGCACTCTTCGACTTGAGAGCAAGCATCAATCTGATGCCATTCGTTGTGTTCAAGTATCTGGGCATGGGAGTACCCACACCGACTACTATGCGGCTACTGATGGCTGACCAAACTTTGAAGAATCCTATGGGGATCCTGTTTGATGTGCTAGTCAAGGTGAACAGAGTCATATTTCCAGTGGACTTCGTGTTCCTTAATTGCGAAGTTGTATCATTTTGTGGCGACCATTCCTTGCCATTGGGAGGGATTTAGTAGATGTGGAGGCTATCCAACTCAAATTCAGGCTTAATAAAGAGGAGGTCACCTTCAATGTCCGCTAGTCGATGAAGCAACCAAATGAGTTTAGAGTGGTCTCATCAATTGAGGATGTGTCTGAGTTTCTTGACGAAGTCTGAGTAGTCAAGAGACTTGTGTCGTGCTGCGACATTAAATCAGGCGCTTCTTGGGAGGCAACCCATGAGGTTCTTTGATGAATTCTGAGTAACAGAACCACCTTCGTCGTGCCGCGACATTAAATCAAGATCTTCTTGGGAGGCAACCCAAGTTTATTGACTTATGTGTGCTCAGTGTGCAGGTAAAACAAAAATAGGTTGTAGAAAAATTGTAGTGCAGACTGGTACTACGAGCCTCAATACGACTCGTAAGAGCATTGTACAGGTCATAGTATGAGTCACGGTGAGAAGTAAAGATATGGCCTAGTGCATGAGTTCATGGTACGGTTGGTCCTACGATTCGTAACTACATTGTACGAGTCATAGTACTCATCGTACCTATGAACTATGCAAAGTATGGAACTCTAGTTCAGAGTGACCTGCGAGTCATGGTACATTTTGTACCTTAATGGTACGAGTCATATCATGTGCTCGTAGGTCCACAAGTAAGATTTTTAAGCCTTTGCCACGAGTTTTAGGGAAAAGTAGTAGGTTCTTCCTACAACTCATGGTACGAGTCGTGATGGGCCAAAGTACTTAAGTTGACCCGACTCGACCCAAATTTTTTTTAAATTTGCCCTAAAACTATTTAAACTTCAAAATCTTCAAACCCTTCTCCCATGCACTCAAAACCTGAACTCACGACCACTTCCCTCACACCCATAATTCAAGAACAAAGACGATTGAACAAAAATTGTGCTCGATTAACACTGCCCAAATCTAGTCCCAACCCTAATCACTAATACACGTAGAAAGTGAGAAAGAGATTGCAAAAATCAAGTAAGTAACGATGCCTCGAGTCGGGCAAAATGACCTTTGTGATTGTATGAATATGTTTAACAACTAGGAGTCCTTAAAATTCATGAAAAATAGATGAGGATAATGATCAGAAATTTGCAGTACAGCTTTGTTGACTGGGTAGGATTCATGAATGTTTAAAATTGAATTTAAATTTCTATAACTGAGTTACGGTTTGTGAATCGAAAAGGAGGGACTGGGTAGTCAAAAAAATGTGAAAGATGCATGCCTAGAATTGGAGAATTTTGAGTAGCCAACACAAATTGAATTTACTTGCAAAACCAACATGAACAAAGGCAAGGATAGGCTTCACAAGCCTTCCTACGACTCGTGGTTTCATACTACAACTTGTAGGATGGATCGTTGGGACTGTCCTAAGACAAATGTATGACAAGTAATTGGGATGGAACCTAGTACAACCCGTGGTATCCTTCTATGAGTCATATCTTGAAATCATACCAGGAGTCTGAAAAGGGTCAAGTCCAAAGGCAATAGTACAATCCTTACTACGACTCGTGGAATCGACTTATGGGTCGTACATTGAGTTATGGTAAAATACAGAACTAGGGGTTTTAAGAAGCAACCAAATCCACCAACGACAAGGCCTCCAAGGCATAGATAGCTACTCGGAGGGCATTGAGAGATAAGCCCTTCCACTCTAAGCATGCAGACACCTCCCTTAGTGGTTCGATGGAAGAATACAGGGTTGATACATTTGACACCAATGGGACCCAAACCACTGGGGAAAAAGCTAAATCCCAGGCCGAGGCAGCCACTGCCACATCTGTTGATGCTCCCAATCTGAGAAGGGAGCTGAGGAACGAGTCCAAGAGTCCGGTAGTGGCTCTAATAATGATGAGGGATCCGAGGAGGCCCAATACGGTGATGGAGATAGTGAGTCCAGATCTGATGATGAGGCAGCTAATGCTAAGAAAGAGAAGACTCCACCTAAGGAGAACCATAATATTCGGTGGAGAGTACCAGCTACACAAGAGATCTATGAACAGGGTCTCACTCTCACCGCCAAGAACAACCCTAGGCGGAGTATTTAAGAAGAGTCGTGGATCCTTACCAATGCACTGAATGAGGTGGAGGAGATGAAATGGATATTCAGCTACTACGTGTTTGAATGGATGGTAGAACCCTGGATTGATACACTTCAGAGATCGTCCGGGAGTTCTATGCCAATTATTTGGCTACTATTGAACAGAAAGAAAAGGAGGGGCAAAAAGTCAAAGATCAGCCAAAGTTGGAGAGTGTAATGGTGCAAGGCTGCACTGTTGACATATCTGAATATACCATTACTTAGGTATTATATGGGCCTCAGATCATTCACCCCACACTACACCAGAGTTTGATTATCGGGTGGACGCCATGAAGAAGATCAGGCAGTTAGGCATTGAGGAGAGGAAGAGTCAGATTAAGTGGCTATTTGGGGTCATTGCTGAAGATAAGGAGGAGGCAGAATGGGTGACCAGTGGAAAGCAGGTCACCAAGAACTCACTAAATTTCATAGCAAAGGCCTGTTGGACGCTAGTTCTCCATAGGTTGGCACCAACCGTGAAAGACAATACCCTCAGTGAAGAAAGCGCAGCATTGGTGGCATGTGTCATGTCATGATATTCCATCAACATTTTGAGGGTCATTATGGAGGAGATCCGGGATCGGGCTATAGGATTAAGCACTACTATCCCATTCCCGAGTATCGTATTCGGGTTGTGTGTGGAGGCAGGTATCAAGGTGTATCCTGGTAAGGAGTAGTTGATTGGAGGACAACGAACAACATACATTGGGTAGATCCATGTTGAAATGAACCCAGTAAGTAGAGCACGACTTTCTACCACAGTCTTGGTAGCACAAGTAGTTGGGGGCGAGAAGGTGAATGCCCCCACCTCACAGGAGTAGGACGAGACACCGGCTACAGACGTCAATCATTCAGAGGCAGCTCCTAGCACCTCCACTACACCACCTACAGGCCTTCCGAACTAGACCCCAACAGGATACATGCTCGTGCCTCAAGAATTTCTTCAAAAGATGGAAAAGAGACTAATTGTGACTAAGAGAAAACTACAATTTATGATGGAGAACGTGAAGCCTTGGGTGAAGGTTGAGATTGAGGCAGCTGCATAGGTTTTACATGCTAGACTAGACAGTTTTGAGAACCGCTTCAACGAGCTCATAGTCGAGCAGACTGACATTGGTAGCCTTCGTGAGGAGTTAGGGGCTCTCCGCAGCCAAGTGACCGAGTTGTCATCTCGACAACTGGAAATTCTAGCAGCCCCCACTCTTCATGACCTTGACATCAGGATAGATGATGAGCTTGATTTGGTGGCATAATGGAAGCCAACCGAAGCAGAGGGAGGAAAAGGGAAAAAAGGGTCTCGGAGGATGTTGGAGACGAGACCCTAAAGAAGAAAAGAAAGAAGAAGAGAAAGAAGGAAAAGAAAAAATGCAAGCGGGCAAGATTAGAGAGTCGATAGACTCACGACGAGCATAGGTCGGAGCTGCTTGAGAGAGAAAAAGGAGAGGGTAGCTCCAACACTGCCCATGCAAAGATTGAAAGTGTCAAGGACCTTTTGGGCGAGCCATATTCATCCCAAGTTATTCTAGAGGTCGCAGAAGTGATCACTACTGCTGAAAGAGTGATCATTCCCCCCTTGATATACCATTGAGTGCACCGGCCACCGCTAGCGCCACGACTGCAGCGAAGGTACCCCCTCCGCAGGATGAAAAGAGTGCTTAATGCGCCACAAGTATGTTCCCTTCCTTATGTTTTATATTCTATGCTTCAGGGACGAAGCATGCTTTTCAAAATGGGAGGGAGTGTATTTGTATGTTTTTGGATTTTTGGATTCATCGAGGGTTTTTCTTGTCGTGATTCTTTTCCCTCGGGCATGCTATCTAGTAGAAATGGCATGTTTAGGATGTTTTTGTTTAATTAGAAAGTATCTTAGGATTACTCAACCAATAAAATGCACTATTTTTGAAGTTTTGAAAAATGACCCAGTTTATAAAAAAATTTGGTTAGTTGTGTACTTGTTGATTGCAAAATATGATTTCTAGTAGAATGTTTCAGAAGCCGTATATTATATTCAGTATGAGTTCAGTAAGAATGTTAGAATTATTATACAATGTTCAGCATGAAACTCAGTAAAACAGTATAATTCCTAGCAGAATATTCCAGAAATATTATTTCAGACTCAATATATCTCAGTATTAGATTTAGTATATTTCAGTATTAG
>JACEIK010006565.1:47454-88450 GCA_018107945.1 Datura stramonium
CTACTGGGTTCTAGAACTGAACGACGGATGGTAGCAATGGCTCGTTCATAGATACAAAGGGTCGTTGTTACCTCTCGTTGTCTCAAGGAAAGGTCCGGTAGACCTCTGAACTCAGGATTCAACGAATGATAGGACGGCTCACTGTTAGTAACAACGAGTCATCCTATGTGTCATTGTTTCCCCTCGAAGAAAGGCTGCTACTAACCACAACCACTTACAATGGTTCATTGGCTCCACCAACGGTCCGTTGTGGGGGTCATATGAGACAGAAAAAATTTCTGGTTCCCTTTGGTTTTTCATGATACGTCTAAATCTGGTCTAGAAAAGTTTATGGGTTTTACAATATCTCCCCCTTAGGATCATTCATCCTCGAATGAAGACCAAAACTAGAAGAAGAGATGGGATTTTTGAGACTGATTTCTGAAGGAGTAATTGAATCTGAACTGACCTAACCGTACTAACAGAGTTGATGCAACTAGAATACACATAGAAAATCTAAATAAGGATGAGGAGTACGGAACTGAGTAGAGTACTAAGAAGGGATTTAGTACCTGATATTGGAACTGAATTGGAAGAGAAAAAGTGAGGGTATTTGGCCATCATATCTGCTTCTTCTTCCCATGTGGCTCCCTCAACTAGCTGATTCCTCCACAAAACTTTCACCGAAGAGAATTCTTTGTTTCACTGCTTATGAACCCGACGGTCAAGGATCTGAATTGGAACCTCTTCATAAGATACATTATCCTCTTTCTCTACATTGTCCAATGGCACTACTAAAGTTGGATCACCAATGCACTTCTTCAGTAGGGACACATGGAAGACTGGTGCATGGCTGCTAACTGTGAAGGCAACTCCAACTCGTAAGCTACCTTACCAATCCGCCTCAAAATCCTGTAGGGTCCTACATATCTTGGACTGAGTTTTCCCTTCTTCCCAAACCTCATCAACCCTTTCATGGGTGAAATTTTCAGGTAAACCCAATCATCCAAAGCGAACTCAATTCTCTTCTTCTCACATATGCATAAGATTTCTGACGGCTCTTAGTTGTTTCAACCTCTCTCTGCTGAGTTGTACCTTCTGCATAGCTTCATGAACCGAGTCTGGCCCTATCAAGGTTGCTTCACCAACCTCAAACCACCCTATATGGGATCTACACCTCCTACCATATAATGCCTCAAATATGGCCATCTAAATTCTAGAGTGATAGCTGTTGTTGTACGCAAAATCGATAAGAGGCAAATGGTCATCCCAATTGCCCTTAAAGTCGATCACACACGCTCTTAGAATGTCTTCAAAGGTCTGAGTAATCCTCTCAGCTTGTCCATCTGTCTGCAGGTGAAAAGTTGTACTAAGCTTGACCTGGGTACCAAGTCCTTTCCAAAAGTGAGAGGTAAATTGGGTACCTCTGTCTGAAATAATGGACAAGGGCACCCCATGAAGTCTAACTAGCTCCCAAATATAAATTCTAGCAAAGTCCTCAGCTGAGTCTGTGGTTTTGACTGGGAGGAAGTGAGCTGACTTAGTCATCCGATCTACTACCACCCAGATTTAGTCATGCTGCTGCCGAGTCCGGGGTAGACCTGTAATGAAGGCCATATTTACTTCTTCCCACTTCCATGTGGGTATACTGATATCCTGAGTCATACCTCCCAGTTTCTGGTGTTCCACCTTTACTTGCTAGCAGTTCGAGCACTTAGCTACAAATTCAGCAATATCTCTTTTCATGTTGTTCCACTAGTAAATATCCCGTAATCACGGTACATATTATAAGCACCAGGGTGAATGGAATATCTAGAACTGTGCGCTTCAGCCAATATCAGTTGTCTCAACTCACCAACATCTGGTACACATAATCTCCCCTAGTAACGGAGCACACCATCTCTCCCTTTGGAGAAAGCTTATATTTTTTTTGAGCACTACTTCCTTCATCTTAAGTAAGATGGGATCTTTGTCATGTCTGGACTTAACCTCCATAACTAAAGAGGATTCTAACCTGCTCTGCATTACTACACCACCCTCAGTCGAATCCACCAACTATTCTCCCAACCGGGCTAGTCTGTGAACATCCCTTGCTAACTCCATTTTGTCTTCTTCAATATGAGTCACACTCCCCATAGACCGTCTTCTTAGGGCGTCAGCCACCACATTGGCTTTGCCCGGGTGATATAGTACACTCATGTCATAGTCTTTAATAAACTCCAACCACCGTCTCTAATGATGGTTTTTAGGTTCTTCAGGCTAAACACATACTGAAGGCTCTTGTGATCGTGAACACATCCACGTGAGCCCCATAAAGGTAATGTCTCCATATTTTTAACGCGAATACCACCGCTGGAAACTCCAAGTCATGAGTTGGATAATTCTTCTCATGAACTTTGAGCTGTTTGGAGGCATAGGCTATCACTTTGCCCCGCTGCATCAAAACGCAACCGAGTCCAACTCTAGAAGCATCACAATAACAACCAACCCATCTGTTCCTTCTGGCAAGGTCAGAACTGGAGCAGTAGTGAGTCGAGTCTTCAACTCCTGGAAAGTCTTCTCACACTCGTCCAACCACTGAAATTTCACCTTATTCTGAGTTAACTTAGTCAGAGGAGATGTTATAGAAGAAAAACCTTCCACAAACCATTGGTAATATCCAACTAAGCCCAGGAAAATCCTAATTTCAATAGGAGAGGTAGGTCTGGGGCAATCCTTCACTGCTGCTATTTTATGAGGATCTACATGTATTCCTTCACCTAAGACCACGTGACCCAAGAAAGTCACGGACTTCAACCAAAATTTGCACTTATTGAATTTTGCAAACAGCTGGCGATCTCTGAGTGTATGAAGCACTATCCTCAGGTGATCTGTATGCTCTTCCTCATTTCTGGAGTATACTAGAATGTCGTCTATAAATACAATGATGAACATATCCAGATACTACTTGAAGACTCTGTTCATCAGGTCCATAATGGTTGCAGGGGCGTTTATGAGTCCAAAGGACATCACCAAAAACTCATAGGGACCATACCGAGTTATGAATGCTGTTTTTCGGTATGTCACACTCTCTGACCCTTAACTAATGGTATCCTGACCTGAGATCAATTTTTGAGAAACAACTGGCTCCCTGAAGGTGGTCAAGCAGATCGTCAATTCTAGGTAGGGGATATTTGTTCTTGACTGTGACTTTGTTCACCTGACGGTAATCTATGCACATTCTGAGGGTACAATCTCTCGTTCGCACGAATAGAACTGGAGCACCTCAAGGAGAGATGCTAGGTCTGATAAAACCCTTGTCAAGAAGATCTTTTAGCTGCTCCTTCAACTTCTTAAGCTCAGCTAGAGCCATTTTGTAAGGAGGGATGGAGATGGGTTGACTATCTAGGAAGAGGTCTATTCCGAAGTCTTTCTTCCATTCAGGGGGAACTCCGGGAAGATCCTCAGGAAATACATCTAGGAACTCGCTGACCACTGGAACTGACTAAATGCTTGGGGTCTCAGAGTTAGAATCCTTGAACCAAACTAGATGATACATACATCCCTTGGAAATGAGTTTTTGGGCCTTAAGGTAGGAAATAAACCTACCCTTAGGAGCTGAACTGCTGCCCGTCCATTCTAACGCTGGTTCATTTGGAAACTGGAACTTGACAACTCTAGTTCTATAAACAACTGAGGCATAGTAGGAGTGTGACCAATCCATGCCGAGAATAAGGTCGAAGTCAATCATATCCAGCTATATGAGATCAACTGGAGTGACTTTATTCAAGACTGAGACTTGGCAGTTTCTATACACCCGGCTGGCTCTAAGTGACTCGCCAACCGGGGTGGAGACTGAGAACCGTTCTGAGAGGATTTCTGGACTGACATCGAATTGAACTTCTATGTAGGGAGTTACGAAGGAAAGAGTGGCTCCTGGATCTAGGAGGGCGTACACGTCTAGATGAAAGAGACATAACGTACTCGTAACTATGTCAGGTGAGCTCTCCTAATCCTGACAGGAAGATAGAGCATAGAAACGTTTTTAGCGCTGACCGCCATCCATACCTGATAGGTTGGCCTGCTGAGCTGGTCGACCTGCTGGAGTTGCTGAGGTAGTGGATGGTGATCTTCCCCGTCCTGCTGACGGATATTTTTTAATTCGATGCCCTAGCTTTCCACAACCGAAGCAGCCCTCCTGCCTTGTAGATACTCTCCAGGATGGTTCTTTCCGCACTTGGGGCAAACTGGGTACCTGTTCCCAAAACTGAAGCTCTGAGGCTGAGAGCCAAATGCTCCACTCCTCCTGTCCTGACGGGACCGAAAGGTAGGGGCGCTGGCTGAACTAGGTGCTGGGGCCCTCTACTGCTGCTGCTGCTGCTGTGGGCGGCTACCACCGCCAGAACTCTGATGGCCATAATCTGACTAGGCAGTCCTTGCCCGTTTGTTCTTATGCTCCATATACCTCAGCTTTTCGACCTCAATCTACTAGGCATAGACAATTAAGCTAGAAAGGTCCATATCCTTAATTAGCATCATTGTCCTGTATTCCTTGAGAACCAGATTTGAAATTCCATTTACAAACTTCAGCATGCGATCCCTTAGCTCGGTTACCATTTCTACCTTCTACCAGCATGAGTTAGAAGGGCATTTTTGAAATAGAACTTTAACGCACGATAAGGAATGTGAAAAAAGAGAGTTTTTCCTAATAACATCTTCAGCCTCCTTGTCATAAGTGTGGCGCACTACACACTTATGAAAAGGACTCTACTTGATGCAACTTTTAGACTTTCTAAGGATACTCTAAACCTAGTTCTCTGACACCAAGTTTGTCACGCCCTGAGCCTACACCCTGGATGTAACACATGACTTGAAATCACGAGTGACCCCAAGTAAACCCCTGGTCTATCATACAATGGTATTCTGAGTAAACATGCACAGCGAAAATTTGAAATAATACATAAAAGCAATAATGAAAAATTCAAGACTGAACATAGAGATTTTAAATATCTGAAAGTGTGAAATCAAGTTTGGTTTGAAAGCCATTTAATTGAGGAGTAGATGGGATAAGCCCCCAGCTAACTCTAAGTCTAGCTGAAAACAATAAAGAAACTAAAATGAATAGAATGTTCCCTTGGAAAATGAGGACTCAGACTGCTGCTGCTGATAGAAAGACTCAAACGTAAATGGCTAACGGTGCTGGGTCTGAGAACTTGCGGCTGTATCATGAAATGCTACAGCATAAAGTATGCGTTAGTACTTTCAATGTACTGAGTAAGTGAGAGAAACATAAATAACATGAAAGAACTAGTAACTAAACTGAAATGACATGAAATGACATGAAATGACCAACTGAAAATACTGAAAACTGATACAACTGGAATATAACTGATATGGTCAAAATGACCCTAGTTGATGGTCATAAACATGCCCTAAGTCTGAAATACTAAATTTGAGATACTGCACTGAACTGATCTGAACAAAATTGGATTGAGAAATCTGAGAATGAGCTAAACTGACTAGTGGGAGAGTCTCTAACCGACATATAACCATGTGAGCTAGACGTGGAGTCCGATGTATACACCCCACCGGTAGGACCCAATATACCTTGCCAGGGTATAAAGGCATGAACTAGCTGAACTGGGTGATCACAAAAGTCTGGGGCAAATTAGGCCAAGTAATACTATAACCTACGCTGGCAACATAGTTATGGGAACCTGGGTGCGCTGGAACCCTATCCCGTTCGGTGCTAAGTCCTACTCCCACTTGAAACCTATATTGAACTGTAGCCCCAGTGGCTCGAAACCTAGGGTACAAAACTATAGGGACATATAACTGAAAGTACCCTGAGAGCCTTATCGGACTAGATTCTAGAACTGGGTTCCTATCTTGGTTAGACGACTTATACGAAGCATCAACAATAGAGCAAACTGTAAACTGAACTAGGTTACCAGGGTTGGTCAAAGCTATATATCTAAACTGTCATGACCGCCTATGATGGACCAAAACTAGATTTGGAGTCTTATTCTGATAACTAGGAGCACCACTGACACCTCGAGGAAAAGGCTGGAGTCAAGCCAGTCCAAGTGACCTTCGACTAACAGATATTCTGTTAATTTAGTAAAACTGAAGGCGAAATTTCTGATAAATACAAAGTATACAAACTTTCTGACTGAAGCTAAATAACATACATGTTACTGAGTTTTTAAGACATACAATCATTATAAAGCCCTAACTCGGAAGATTATAAACAATTCTGAAATTTTAAGTTTACTTGATTTGCCATTTCACAGACTTTCAAGTGGGCTGTAATTTCTATTTGATATGATTATTTGTTTACATTGATTTGGGGATATTTATTAACATTAAAGTTAGGATTCACATGAAATAATCCAAGAACGATAGTAATAAATTTCAAATTCGCACACTCAGGGCTAGGACTGAAAGTGAATTGAGAGAGAGTTTTGGGGGATGAAAGGGCATAATAATCTCCTTTATGAATTCCCACATACCTGCAGAAGAAACTCTAGGAAAATCTCTTAGAAAAATTGAGAAGATTATCATTTTCCCTAGCTTCTTCTCCTAAACTCCTGACTATTTCTACGCTCTGGTTTTTGAGGGG
Source organism: Datura stramonium (assembly GCA_018107945.1). NCBI lineage: Eukaryota > Viridiplantae > Streptophyta > Magnoliopsida > Solanales > Solanaceae > Datura > Datura stramonium. The sequence goes on from JACEIK010006565.1 coordinate 54,035, forward strand.
ATAGTGCAGAGAAAGTGAAGGGGAATGTCATTTCTAAGCCTTTTCTCCCTCCTAAGTGACCTAAAACGACATGGTTTAGAGTTAAAAAGGTCAGGAAATTACAAAAGTAACCACAGGCTTGGCAGGCCCGGCTGAAACACGGCGATAGAACCTAACGGGCCTTAGGATGGATTGTTGGTAGAAAGGACGACCAGTTGAATCTGGCCATGGTTTCTGGGTTCAAAAACTAGGTTCACTGGAACTGTTCCACAGTAGGGTACAATGATCAGTTGGAAGGAACAAAGGACCGTTGATACCTTCCATTGAATGCTTGATGAGAAAGCAGGGGCACGAGGACAACAGTGATAACAATGACACATTGAGTAGGACCAATGTGCCGTTGTATCACTCGCGGTTCACACTGCTGGGTTCTGGAACTGAATGGCGGTTGGTAGCAACGGCTTGTTTGTAGAAAAAAAAGGTCGTTGTTACCTCTCGTTGTATCAGGGTAAGGTCAAATTAGACCTCTGAACTCGGATTCAACGAATGACAGGACGACTCATTAGTAACAACAGGTCATCCTATGTCTCATTGTTTCCCCTCGAAGAAAAGGATGCTACTAACTCATGACCACTTACAACAGTTCGTTGGTTCCGCAACAGTCGATTGTAAGGGTTATCCCGAGAGAAAAAAATTTCTGGTTTCCTTTGGTTTTTCATACAGCGTTTGAGATTTGGTCTAGGAAAGTTTAGGGGTGTTACAATGACCCAAAGTTGAAATTGATTGATTCATAAGTAAGAATTGAACATTGGGTCAGAGCTTATTTGAAAACATAATATCATGATGAACATGCATAGCTAAAATCATGAGGAGCAATGGGAGACTCGTCATATAACCAGCATTACCACAATAGAGCTTACGTGGTCCCGACTATTATACTTAAGTGGAAGGCCATCAAGCCTTGTTAGGGCTAAGGACTACCATGATATTGATATCAAGCTGAGAAAGCACTTCGGGGCAAGGGAAGCTCACAAGGAGGTTCCAAATATCTACAATTCACCTACGTTGGCACATAGGTCTTAGGCACAAGGTTGATTGAACCCTTCGCCTACTCAATTGCTAGACACTACTCACAAAAACATGTATATGCTCTCCATCGTTTTCAACGAAGCTGAACCATATTCTAGTGATGAAGGCTGGATATAACATAATAAACAATCTGAAAACATAACAGGGAGCCTTGGCTCAAACCATACCACCAGCTGAAAGAGTGGGAGTCTAGACTTCAAAATCCATGGTATACTGTGATAATGATCGAGATAAATGATGACGTGCCGCAAGTGTACGGGTCATTGCAAGTAATATAGTGGCTCTTTTAAGGAACCGGAATGTCGAACCCACAGGGACTGGACCCATTCCTCTAACTACCACATTTCTAAGTGTGATCTTAAATATCTAAAGTGTTGGTGATAGACATTTTCGTTTGAATAATAATTAGAATAAGTTTGGTTCAACGAAATATTACGAAATTACCTAGGAGCAACATAGAGTTAAAACCAGATAATCATGCGATAATACGATTTACATTCAGAACAAGCATGGGACTATCAATTGTTATTTCACCATTAGAATTGCATGTTCATGGTCTTTCAGGCCTCTAAACACGGCCAATCTAGCCTCTGCACTGCATCATTGGCCAGGGCGAGGAGTTTAATTTTCTAGTCGCGGGCAATCAATTATGTTGTGGTTTACAGGAAACGATTAGGGACTTTCGTGAGTCTAACCATTTAACGCAACTAGCCTTACAACTACTTCTTCGAGTGGTGATGTGACATCCAAGTTGGTCTTTCATAACCCCCGTGTGTCCAACCAAGCAGGGTGTTAGGTAAATGTCTATCCAAACACGGAACCCCTCCCGAGAATACTTCATGCTCCACATTCTCATGTCCTGACCTAGGTAATGTCTTCTCCAAGCTATTTCCCAAGCTAACAAATATGCTTTTATGGTGATACAATCATAAAAACAACCAGCAAAACAGATAAGACGAAATAACAATCAGCCAACTTAATTCCAAAACAATATCATAGAATTACAATCATAATCCTTGGCTTCAACCCTAGAGGAAGGGTTCTAGCCGACTCATGTTCGTAAAACTACTCTACTACTATTAATCTACTCCTAAACCACATACTTACGTGTTGGTAGATGAGAGAGGGAATTTGATAAACCCTGAATGAGTTCTCCCACTTCTCCCTTCTCTCCGTTACGGTTTCCCAGAAATAAAATCGTGACCAAATGGAATTAGGAGCTAAGGGTCCCTATATCTAGTAAATGGAGAACGTTTGTAATTTGGCCTGTCGTGGAACGGCTCTGTGTCACAGGTGTATCGCGAACACTGCCTCCCGTGACACGGAGGCATCGCGAAAGCTTCCTGAAATCACCCCGAAAATCGGCCTCAGCGGCTTGCAGCGTTGGCAGCGTGGCACGCTGCTTGGGCAGCGCGTTGCAGCCTCTTGGTGTACCAACCACCCTGCCGTGGCACGTTGCCAACGCAGGTGGGCTGTCTTGGGCAACCTGCCTGCCGTGGCACGTTGCCGGCTGCCTGGGTGGGCTGTTTGGAGCCTCCTCTTTGCCGACGTTTGCGTGTTAGTTCCGTCCTCAAGCCTCTACTTCACCAACTCATGGATTTAGCTCCTCAAAAGTCATCAAAACCTACAAAACAAAGGCTAATGTGTTGGTTAGCACATATCTTCACATTTATATAAAATCACATGAAAATGTATTAGATAACTTGGACAACCCGACTAATTTAAGTTATAAAGCGTATCACAGGCATGATATTTTTGCCCGTGATCACAACCCACACTTAAAGCCTTGTTCGTCCTCGAACAACCTTTTACACATCATGTATATGGAGAGTCCCACATAACTCAGCATACCAAGATAATTCAAGCTACTGGCTATCATGATTACGTAAGATACAAGTTAAAAATAGAGCATGCCATGAAATACAACTACGTTAAGACTTCCAACCTCAAGATCGACTCTCAATCTTAGCAAACTCGTGCAAATCAACTGATTAAGAAATATCACATGAATTTTATCCTTCATTAAACATGTGCCCTCACGGAAAGAGAGTTACCCAATCTCACACACAAAAGCAATTTTTACATCTTAACATGTGTGGGTACATGAAAATTACACTCACTCTCACAAGAATTCACATGCTTCATGTCATGACCCATAAGCTTGCCCTTAGTGTTTACTCCACTAATTTGAGGATGTATGAATGTAAGATCAAATAGGACTTTGTAGGTTGTAACGTAACTCAGGTACAGGTAGGTACTATTATGGCGAATGTGGTGACTATCTTTCCGCAAAGCGCTTTTAATACATCACGCCCTCATTGCGAACCCTTCCCTTACTTCACCTTTTTATTCCTTGGTAGTTTCATTTTCCTCTTTTGTTTCCCCCCTTTTATTTAGGCACTTTTGACTTGCCAGTAAGGCTCCTGAATTATTTTTCATTACTTTGTTTTCCCTTCTCCTTAACAATAATCAACCATTTTCATACAAGTGCACCTTTGACCTTTTCTCAACTTCTACAACTTGCTACTTTTCCTTTCTTTCCAGCTCTTCTTCTCCTTTACTCTTTCAGATTTTTCTTCTTCAAGCGCTTAGGAGCTTTGGGTCAAATTCAAGGTTAATGAAGAAAAGTTAAACATGTTGCGGCTATCAAAGAATAGGCTCCAAGCTCAACAGGGCTAACTAGGATTAATTTTTCAAGGTCAATGGATAAAATGAGGATAAAATTTAAGTTCATTCAAAGAAATGCCTAAATCATCTCCTACAATTCACATCCTTCATTCCGCTTCATACACACACCAAGCAAGTTCTAGACAATCCACGATAGCATAGAATACTCAAAAACCTTACACTCACGGCACATGCTCAAGTCAAGACACATTCAGCAGACTCTTACTCAGCTAATCACAAGAATTCAAACATTAAGCTTCAATTATACTGAGTCAAATTCAAGAGCCTAAGTGTCTCAAACAAAGTTATAAACTTGCTTCCAACACAGAACATACTTGCATCTTACAATCATATCTAGCACATAAGAACATCAAAGTAATTAGCTATGGTTTCAAAAACCGATCTATGCGACTAATTTTCCTCAAGACGGTCGTCATCCATTATTACAAAATTGAAGCCTGGTCCCTACTATGACTAAAGCATTATACAGACAAATAAAAAATAATAAAAATAAAATAAAAAATTTTATTCTTCGGTTCAAGACCCCCCCGTCGGAAAAGAAACGAAGAAAAACCAGCGGGTGATGAAGTCATGCTTACCTCACACAATTTTTCAATTTTCAACTCCACAGCATTTCCTTCACCAACAATTTGTTAAGCACAAAAGATTTTTACATTTCCTTGAAATTTCCCTCACCCCACACTTAAATCATGCTATGTCCTCATAGCATCAAATTAAAGGGTGAGAGAAGTACTCCCCGAGGCCTTTAGGCCTACAGCTAGTAACATGTTTTCCACAATTTGCACACGTGGGTAGTCGACCCCACACTTTTTCTCTTCCATGCTTCCTGGCTTCCTCCTCCGAGGTACTCAGACTCCCTCTACCTGTGCCTAACTTTCCACCAAAAACACAAACAAAATGAAAATAACAAATCCAAACAAAAATGAAAAATACAAATTGTGCACAGGTACCCTTGGGTTGCCTCCCAGGCAGCGCCCTTATTTTACGTCGTGGCCTGACGTGGACTTCCTTTTCAGGAAATCCTCTGACCTGGGTTCTCTTTCGAGAACCATCTCTCCTTTTCTTTTGCTGTTTAGAGGATACAGCTCACTCTGTTCCTCCCCTTTTCCAACTTCTTCTCAATTTGAGGCCCTCTATCAGACTGGGCTGAACACTTGACATTTCCTTTGGCCGTGCACCTGCGAATCCTCCACCCCACACTCATCCTCTGCCAACACACTAACTTGACAAAGGTTTCTATAGTGTGCGGATGGGTTTATCTCTTGAGAGACACGGAGGTTTCTTCTTCATCCTCTACCCTCATTTTAGGGTCCCTTCAACTCAAATCAGTCACAGCTCCTCCGGTGGCCAAGAATGGCCGTCCCAAGATTAAGTGTACCTGGTCATCAACCTGAAATCTAAAACAATAAAATCAGCAGGTATAATAAATTTACCTACTTTGATGAGAAGGTCCTCTATTATGCCATCAGGTGTCACTCGCGACACATCAGCCAGCTGCAACATCAACCTTGTTGGTCTCGGTCTTTAACCCCAAGGTGTTGAATAAGGATAGGGGCATTAGATTAACTGCTGCCCTAAATCACACAAAGCTCGGAGCACTTCAGCTTTACCAATTTGTGGGGAGGAGTAAGGAAACTCCCGGGGTCTTTGAGCTTCTTTGGCATTTTGTAATACCCTATGACTGCACTCCTCGATTCGATTACTCTGATCTGGACGATCTAACTTTGTTCGCCATCACGTCCTTCAGTATTTAGCATGCCGGGCATTCCCTGCAAGACATCAGAGCAAATTGATGTTAAGTTCTTTGAAACTCTCGCAGAACATAACAATATCTCCTGCTCTTTTGAATCCTGCGAGGGAAGGGTGGTGGTGGTCTTTGTGCTGGCTGCAGCAGAGGTTGTGCATTTGTTTCCAACACTCTGTTGCTCCAGTATCGGTGGATGGTCCTGGTCTTACCAGCTCCGGCTGCACCTCCTTTCTCAACTCTTTAGGCACTGCATCAGCTAATTGCCTTCCTTCTAGACTGATGGCATTGATCTGCCGGGGTTAGGATCTGCATCGCTTGGTAATCCCCCTTGCGACCTCATATTATGAGTAGCTGCTATTTGACCCACTTTCTTTTCAAGATTGCGGGTGGCTACTTGCTGATTCATTAAGTCTGCTGCCATCCTCGCGATTTTCTGCTAACTGATTAACGGGTCTCCATAATTTTCTGCAGTGTTTCCTCAATGCGGCTGCTACTCGCCATCAATCTGCCTATTTTGCTGATACTGATGTTGTTGAGGTTTCATAAAATTCTGCTTTTGATTTCCACCCCAAGAAGAATTCGGGTGGCCCTGTCAATTTCTGTTGGAGTTGTTTCCAAAATTCTGATTCCCTTTGCACATTCCCATAAAAATTGACTGATTCCGGATTGACTCCACAAGATTCTGAACGTACCCCATTGTTACCACAATTTACACCAACAGGGCTTGCTGAACTTCATTGGCCTGGCCCTGGTGCTGGTGCACACTCAGTTTATTGAACTGGAGTCATAATTTGATGTTAGACGAACCTAACTGTGCTGCCAAAGTGGCAAATATCGCTTCATCGCCCTGATCTTCTTCTGCCCTCTTGATGATTCACTGTTGCATCTGCGTTCCTTGAAATTCTGACAATAAAGTACAAGCTCATCATATGTCTTCCCAAGGCTTGCCCACCAGCAGTCTAGCAATATTTTTGTATGTGGGTCTAGACTCTACAAGGAGTATGGGCCATACTTCATTTTGATTGCTGGTGATGGGGACGGTCTCTAAACAATGGCTTAGCACGATCCTTTCCCAAGCCATATACAAGTTCTCATCAGGCTTCTGCTTGAAGCTGAGTATTTCACTTCGCAACTTTGCAGTCTTGCACGAAGGAAAGAATCTGATAAAGACTTCCTAGCCAAGTCATTCCATGAAGTAATGAGTTCGGTGGCTCAGCCTTCAGCCACTTTCGCCTCTCCCCTTAATGAAAATGGAAAGAGGTCAATCGGACATGATCTGTGGACACGCCGGTGGGGACAAAACGTGTGCTTATCTCAAGAAAGCTTTCTGTAAGTGCTGCGGGTCCTCATGTGTTCCAGTGAACCGACCACTAGAGAACGTAACAACTGCCATATTCTGTGTTTAGCTCAAAGTTCCCTCAGGCTCCGGGTTTTACGGATACTGGTCACATTCGTCGCTAGTGGGATGGCCACTTTGCAAACTGGTCTTCTTGCCATTGCTTCGATGACAAGCGTGATTGACCCGCGGGTGGTTGTTGTTGTACCTTTTCTTGAAGTCTCTTCAGCTTTTGCTCTGAGCTACTCTCACTGCAGTGGTTTGTGAAGTTCAGGGTTCAAACAGCGGGTTCTAAGAAATATATTTCTAGCCAGCTCAGCAGGACAACCTGTCACCTGCAAATAGACAAACTAAGACCAAGTTTCTCAACACTTAAGAAAATTTAAAAATCACACAAAAATAGATAAGTTATCAAAACTTCTTCGAGTCACGGCAACGGCGCCAAAAACTTGATGACGTGCCCACAAGTGTACCCAGGTCGTGCAAGTAATGTAGTGGCTCTTTTTGGAGCGGAATGTCGAACCCACAGGGACTGGACCCATTCCTCTAACTACCCATTTCTAGTGTGATCTTAAATATCTAAAGTGTTGGTGATAGACATTTTCGTTTGAAGAATAATTAAGTCTAAGTTTGGGTCAATGAAATATTCTGAGAGTACCTAGGAGCAACATAGAGTTAAAACCAGATAATCATGCGATAATACGATTTGCAATGGAATAAGCATGGGACTATCAATTGTTATTTCATATAATTAGAATTGCATGTTCATGGTCTTTCGAGCCTCTTAACACGGCAATCTAGCCTCACTGCATCATTGTGAGCGAGGAGTTTAATTTTCTAGTCGCAGGCAATCAATTATGTTGTGGTTTACGGGGGAAACGATTAAGGGACTCGTGAGTCTAACCATTTAACGCAACTTAGCCTCTGACTACTTCTTCAGTGGTGATCGTGAAGTGATCCCAAGTTGGTCTTTATAGCCCGATGTGTCAACCAAGCAAGGTGTTAGGTATATTTCTATCCAAACACAGGACCTCTCCCGAGATTACTTCATGCTCCCATCTCATGTCCTGACCCCCATTAATGCCTTCTCAAGCTATTTCCCAAGCTAACAAATATGCTTTTATGGTGATCCATCATAAAAACAACCAACAAAACAGAATACAAGACGAAAATAACAATCAATAGCAATTCCGAAACAATATCATAGAATTTCAATCATAATCCATGGCTTCAACCCTAGAGGAAGGGTTCTAGCCATTCATGTTCGTAAAACTCTCTACACTACTATTAATCTACTCCTACTAAACTACATACCCACGATATTGTGGTAGATGAGAGGAATTTGATAAACCCTAGATGAGTTCTCCGCTTCTCCCCTTCACTCCTATGCAGTTTTCAGGAATAAAATCGTGACCAAATGGAATTAGGAGCTAAGGGGTCCTATTTATAGTAAATGGAGAACCTGCATGTTGGCACCTCATGGACGGCTCCCCGTGTCACGGAGTGTATCGCGGGCGCCACTCCGTGACACGGAGGCCGCCCAGCTCATGGAAATCACCCCGAAAAGCCCAAACCTCGGCAGCACCCTGCCCAGCGTTGGCAGCGTGGCACGCTGCTTGGGCAACCGCGTTGCAGCCTCTTGGTCGCGCAGCCATGCCGTGGCACGTTGCCAACGCAGGTGGGCTGTCTTGGGCAGCCTGCCTGCCGTGGCATTGCCGACGCCGGGTGGGCTGTTTTGGGCCTCCTCTTTGCCGGCGTTTAAGTGTTGATTCCGTCTCAAAGCCTCTACTTTTCACCAACTCTGGATTTAGCTCTCAAAAGTCATCAAAACCTACAAAACAAAGGCTAATCATGTTGATTGCTTTACATATCTCTTCACATTTATATAAAATCACATAAAAATGTATAAGACTAACTAGACAACCCGACTAATTTAAGTTGTAAAGCGTATCACGGGCATGATATTTTGCCCGTGATCAATAAATCATGAAACTTACTTAATCATATCAGGCATGCCCAAACTTAAACATACTTAAAATAGAATTTGATAGTCAAACATGAATATAGACATGGGTAATTCAAAATCATACTTGCATCATGAACCTCTCATCATACTTAGAAACATAGATCAAAATCTCATATTTTCATGAACTTTCATAATTGGGCATAATAATTTGTAAAACTTTGAAACATGATTTGAAATTTAAAATATTATAAAACATGCCCATGAATCATAATTCAATATTAGAAACATGAATAGATTATACCCATGGTAAATACTTGGAAGGTTCACAAGTTGGGTTAAAAAACCCCATAGATTTATCAACTAAGAATTTTCATAGATTTGAAAGTTGGCATGAGGTGGATGAATACACCCATTCATAACCCACACATACCTGGGTACTTCTGATTTCGCACCCTTCTTGGGTTTACAGAGATTGGGAGACAGTGAGTTTCTGAAACTGGAAATGCTGTGGAGCTCTCAGCACTGTATGAGGTTCAGTTAGACAGGATCGACTTCTCTAAAACATCCCAGGCTAGCTGGCATGTTTAGGTGAGTTTCAAAATACAAATGGCAAAACTGGGGTGTGGAAAAATAAACTTCAGTGGTCTCAGTGAGGGACTGGGCAATATTCGCACGAGGAGGGACTCGTAGTTTGATTCTACCACAAAATTTCCATCTGTTCAAGCCAGGCTTAGCGCCGGCCTGGTGGCTCACGATCGTTACCCCAAACTTGTGGGTCTGGCGGACGTCATCGATTAACTTTAATTTGAAAACCAGCCAACTTCTACACTTAATACAGATCACCTGGCGACGTGGTGCCTCTGGTCACTGGGTAAACTCTTGCGACCTACGCGAAATTTCTCTTTCTTAACATTCAGTCTGATCTTGGAACTTTTGGAATATACAATATCTACATAGGAACATTTTCCTCAGATGTGAGATGAGCGTGCTGAAAAGCTTCAAATTTCCTTCTCTTATTTTAGAATTGTTTGAGTGAAAGGAGGCTGCAGGCAGAGCCCGGCTACGAGGCGGAATTACATGTGGGAACTGAGTGTGAGGTTACACATACATGCAGTGACATGAAAGAAATTGTGGCACATGATCTGAACATGAAACTGAATAGAGCACTAGGGAGGAAACTGATACCTCAAGTTGAAATTGAGCCGGAAGGGGGGCTAGATGCGGGTATCTAACCATCGTATCTTCTTCAACTTTCCACGTAGCTCCCTCAACATGCTAATTCCTCCACAAAACCTTCATTGAAACTACTTCCTTGTTTCTTAGCTTTGAACCTTACAATCCATTATTTCCACGAATCTCCTCATAATACAGAGCCCTATCCTTCACACTACACTCTCACACAGAAAACCATAGCTGGATCACCCAGCACTGCACTTCTTCAAGACGATGCATGGAAAACTGGATGTACTGAGGCCAATTCTGAGGCAACTCAACTCATACGCTACCTTGCCAGCCAATCTCACAATTGATGCAGGCCAACATAACAGCGACTGAGTCTCTCTTTCTTTCTAAACCTTATCCACTCCTTTCATGGGAGATACCTTCATAAACACCTAATCATCAACTGAACTCAAGTTCTCTCACTCCTCCCACATCCGCATAGGAGTTTTGATGACTACGGACTGTTTTTAACCTTTCCCTTATAAGATGAACCTTCTCCATAGCCTCATGAACTGAATCTGGTCCTATCAACATACCTTCATCGACTTCAAACCAACCAATTGACAATCTACATCTCTGCCCATGACCTTAGATGGAGCCATCTGAATATTGGAATGGTAACTATTGTTATATACTGAATTCAATGAGAGACAAATGATCATCAACTACCCTTGAAATCAAGCACACACACATCTCAACATGTCCTCAAGAGTCTGAATGGTCCGCTCAGCCTAATCATCTATTTGCGGGTGAAATGTTGTGCTAAGCGACATGATTACCAAGTACCTTCTGAAACAATCTCCAAACCTGGGAGGTAAGTTGAGTACCCCTATTTGAATTGATGGACAAGGTAACTCTATGCAACTGAACCAACTCCTGAATATACAACTTAGCATAATCCTCCACTAAATGGGTAGTTTTGACCAGTAGGAAGTGCGCTGCTTTGGTCAACCTGTCCACAACCACCCAAATAGAGTCATACTATCGGCGAGTACGAAACCCCCGTAATATAAGTCCCATATTGATTTCTTCCCACTTCCAAGTAGGGATACTATTATATGTAAAGCACACCTCGGGTCTTTGATGCTCAACCTTCACCTGTTAAGTTTATGGACATTTAATACAAACCCTGCTATGTCCATATTATTATGTTCCACCAATAAACTTCCTATAGGTCACGATGCATCTTGGTGGCACCTGGATGTACAGAATATCTGGAACCATGAGCCTCATGCAACATCCGCTCTCCCATATCATCAGCGCCGGTACACACAAATGACCCGGATATCATAGTACACCATCTCCCACTTGGGAAGACCTCCACCTTCTGATTCCAGAACGGCTTCCTTCAACTTTACCAAATAGGATCCTCATCTTTTCTGATTTTCGTTGGTCTGAAGGTCGATCCATTCTGAACAATGACACCACCATCCATAAGAGTCAATAAGGCGAACTCCTAGTCGTGCAAGCCGATGCACATCTTTCACTAAATATTTCCTATGCTCATCTACATGGGTCACACTCCCCATAGAAAGCCTGCTAAGAGTGTCTTCCACCACATTAGCCTTGCCCAAATGATAAAGGACACTCATATCATAATCTTTCAAAAGCTCCAACCACATTCTCTGATGTAGATTCAGATCCTTTTGGGTAAATCATTATTGCTTAGGCTTTTTGTGGTCCGTAAACATCCATGTGGACCCCTTATAGATAGTGTCTCCAAATCTTCAAGGCAAATACTACCTCCTCGAATTCAAGGTTGTGAGTCGGATAGTTCTTCTCATGGACCACTCCAGCTCTGCTAAAAGCATATGCTAGCATACCGTGCTGCATTAATACACAACCAAGACCAGTCCTCGGCGTCTATTATGCCTCGAGGCGTCACCTGTCTCCACAAGTTGGGTTACAAAACCCCATAGATTTATCTACTAGAATTTTCATGAATTTGAGAAGGGATTGGGAATGGGAGTTGATGAATACACCCATTCATAACCCTACATACTGCTAGTACTTCTAATTTCAAAACCCTCTTGAATGCCCAAAGTAATTGGGAAAAAACTTGATGAATTTCTAGGCTTGATCACCCTTAGGAACTTCTAGGATTGCATGCCTGGAGAGGGATAGGTTAAGAATGAGTTAAACCCTCTTAAAACACACCTATCTAGGCTTAAAATGACATAGTTTAGGTCTTAGGAACTTAGGAATTATAGAAAGCCTAAATAAATTTTCACAGAAAAACACCGTAAGTCCCAGTGAGGGACCGGACGACTTGTTGCCTAGGGGCGACTCGTGGTGAAGAGTCACGTTGGGTTCATACCCAAATTTCCATCTTTAAGTTGGCTCCTGACCACTGACTCCACGACTCATTACCACGACCATGACTTGTGTCTTGTCTCGTGGTCAACCCAAATTTCATAAACCAGCCAACTCTCCTTCACTCCACGAGTCACCCTAACGACTCGTGGTGCACCCCTCCACGAGTCACTGGATGACTCGTCCTGTGACCTAGTGTAGAAATTTCCTATTTTCTCATTTCAACCCTCGGGTCTGATTATAGGAACTTTTAGGGTATTAAGATCCACTAATCCTTTTTGCACACTATTAGGAATAGACACTTTGGAAAATAGATCAACATTTAGGGAATATGAATCTGAAAGTCTATGAGTAGATGTATAATTATTAACAGGATATTTGACACATTTACTCTAGCATCAGGTTCATATTGTTTCTTTAGGACACCTCTATTTGATCTTGGTGGTATTCGGAGGTAAAGGATAATTTAAGAGGGAATCATTTGTTATCACGGGGTCCAACATTAGCATGATCATTCTGAGGATGAGGCTCCTCAGTTAATGGTGTTAACACAAGCTCTTCTAATTAATTTTCATCATTATTATCCACATATAAATTCGGCAAACTTGGAGTCTGCAAACTTGGAGCATCTACAGTGGGCTGATCAATGGTGACTTGAGGTGTATTTAATTCTTCTTCTATGGCCTATAATTTTGAAAATATAATTTCTTGAGGAGTCAATTGTTTCTTCCATGTTACTCAGTATCATCCTCCAAGTTCTCCCCTTGAGAGATGAGTCCAAAACTCCCCTGTGTAGTATGGTTTTGTTTCATGGAAGGATAAATCCCATGGAATCTTGAAACTTTTCCGTGTTGCATCATAACATCAGCAACCTTTGAAAATCTAAATATCAACAAAAACACATCGTGTGGTACAAGGATCCAATTTGCTTCATAAGACTTTGGAAATATGAACATATACAATACATCCAAAAAAATTTTGGTTCGAGATTTGGAAGATGTAGAATACAGCAAAAAGATTTCAATTTCTCTTAGCAAAGTTTGAAGTCGCTAACTCTGGAAGGAACCCGATTGGTAAGATACACAACAGATTTGATTGCCTCCCCCCAATAAAACCACGACATGTTCATCCCAAAAAGAGTTACATGTACCACTCCCTAATTTTCATATTCTTACTTTCTTCCAACCCATTTTGTTGGGGTGTATATGTACAAGAAGTATGGTGACGTATTCTATAACGACCCGTCCAGTCGTTACATGACAAAATAAATGTGGAAAATTTTTAATTTTTATGAGTCTGGTTTATGTCCTTGGACTTAGGGATTAGGCAATGGATGAATGTAGAATGGGCTACGTTGTGAAATCATGTGAACCTAGTTTCGGGGCCTCTGCAGCAAGCTTATTTCACAATAGCGGGACTGCTGCAGCGGAGGACTCCTCGCTGTAGCAGACGACGCATAATAGAACATAGTAATTCTATCCATGTTTGAATTTAAAAACCTATTTCCATAAGGTTTGGTAAACAAAAATGCCTTGAAATAAAATTTTGGATTTCTAACAGGAAGAAAATAAGGAGGCTAGAGAGGGTGGGGGGTTCCACCCATCCCCCATGACAATTCCGCAAGAACTCAAAACTTGAGCAAGTACACGGTTTGGGACTTCTTAACGATAGCTTGGCACCAGTGAGCTATGGCTTACCTATGTTTTAGATTTCGATTATAAAATCGTATATGTTAGCATGATTAATCAGCCATTGATGAATAAGAGAGAAGTTACCATGCTAATCACCACCAGCCAGGCTATAATCTATAAGTAAATATGAGAAGAGAGCAATTGGGAAAATATAAGAATGGGATGATAAAGTTTTCATAATATGCAAATTTGTGATGCCGAGTCTTGGGTCTATACTATTGGAGTTCCGTCTTAGTTGGGAAATCATATGGGCTATTCTTATGGTATGCCCCGAATAAGGGACCCAAGTATGGTCATGGGTGTAGGTGTTCAGACTAGTCGTGAGTTATGCGAGATAATAAGCTAATGGTTAACGCTGGATTTATGTGTTTATGATTCTTATAGTTTCGTGTTGAATTGATTATTTTTCCCTAAGAAAAGAAGGGTAAGTTGACAATAGGGTTTGGTTGACACACATATGAATAGTGGGTAAACTGATTGTGAAGAAACATTACGAGGGATCTAGAGTGGAGAGCTGGGTTGGAGTATTGCACGAGTAGTACCCGCAGCGGTACTACGAACCGTCGTAATAAGACTGTTGTCATAGTAGTGTTGTCACCTTATCAAGGCCTAATCTAGAGAGTAGGCTAGTTACACCACATTTCGATGACTTTTGGGCATGGGGTAACATACTGAATAACTAGTTGCAAAATGGCCTCGGATCATGATTTTACTATAGCTTGTAATGATTAATTCTCATTGTTGAATGTTATTCTGTTAAATAAATTGAAATGTGACCTACTATTCCTAAAACTGTGGATTAAATCCATAGTAACCAAGTAGGAAATGAGGATATTGGAAATAGGAAGAATGAATCGCCCTTATTTTGAGACGAAAGGCTTGTATTCGAGGTGAGTATCCGGACGAGCGGATTGTGATCAAGCCTGAGCGTGAATACTGGATATGAGTGGCTCATACTCGAGGTGAGCATCCAGGTGAGTAGTATGGATTTGAGTGGTGCAGAAAGGCATGACTAATAGTTCATATGGCTGTGTGTACAATACATGGATTTCTAAAATTCACTGCAGGTCATAACTGGAAGGGAAAACATAAGACCCGTTGGCAGTTGTGTACAGTAATGTAATGGAGGTGTGTGCCCGACTATCACACAATGGTATGATTGTGAGATAAATTCAGAACAGGTATGCATATGAGTTACAGATAACAGATATACAAAGGTGATACATGATATGCCAATACAATTCAGGCAGAATGTGAAGATACAATGGTGAGATGATACATGATGGCAGTGCGGGTATGAGTACTGCTTGATGCGGTGGTACTAAATGGTACAGTGTGGAATTATGGAGGTACCGACATATGCTTGTTCCCTTATTTTTGGAGGACACAACTCCAGTGGTATGGTTTGATGTTTTCCTTGTTGAATACTTGAGTTACTTCAATTTAATGTTGTGATTAAATTCTTATTTGGTTGAGTGACCGTGAGTTGAAAAAGGGTAGCATGACTGATTTGAGATGGTAGTAATTAACTGGAAGGCATTTATCTAGGTGCTATTATTAAGGATCGATATGAGAAAGAGGAATTGAAAAGGGTAGCTAATAGTGTTGCGCCAATAAATGGGCCTTGAATGATGGAAATGACTTAGTAATAAATATTGGGCTATGAGTTAATAAGGTGTGTGTCACGCCCCACCTTGGGAGGCATGACTGGCACCTAATTTCATATTGGGATTTGGGCAGACCTGGCTGGGCATATGCACTTTTGCTGCCTACCAGTGACTCAAAAATCAAGAAAACAAACTGCTATATCTCGTTTGTAAACACAGTCTCGGGCCGACAAGGCCACACAACACACAGCCAAAGAAAAAGCTAACCCAGTAACATATGTCGAGGTTCCTATGTGGGCCGATATGACCACCATGCTGTCTAGTTATAACAGGAATGAGAACCAACAGTAATATGAACTACAGCAGACATCAAGGCCACTAACTAAAAGCTATACTAGGCCCACGCGACCAACATATAGGAGTGAACATATATAGGCCCCACATGGCCAACACGGATAACTAACTTTGATACTCTAGTATGCAAGCCTCTAAGAATAAAAATAGTGGACGAGACAGGGCCCCGTCCTGCCCGAAATGTTATACCAATAAAAAGACAGATAAACCTCTACAACCTGGCAACTCCGAGTGAAAGGAGCTGGCCAATCTGCGACTCTGAATAGGTTTGCTAGGAGCCCCACCAATCCTATCTGTCTAAACCCACAGGCAAGTATGCAGCGCCCCATTGTTGGGCGTCAGTACGATAATATTACCGAATATGTAAGGCAGTAATGAAAAGATGGGTAAAGATAATAAAGACTGAAAGAGAATAGCAAGAAGGGGCAGAAGTTAACCTACAAGCTTTCTTATCCATAACTTGCATCTAGTAAACAACCACACGTATATGAGACAGATTTGTTCAACTATACATTCATAAGCTATAGCTAGCAGGAAAATATACAAGCAAGAACCTAACCTGGCCCCCATAAGCCAGGAAGGTACAAGAAACACAATAAGAACCTACCTGGGCCCCTGCAGCTCGGCAAGTGCAATCAGTCTATATATTGGTACCCCTTAGACTCGTTAAGAAATTGTAACTGAACATACTTGGTCCCTTAAGACCATACAGGAGTCTTCTGGGCACCTGTAACTATATCTAGGCCATCTGAACTCCTGTAACTGTATATGAGTCGCCTGGGCTGCTGTAACTGAATATGAGCCTTTGGGCTCCTATAATTGAATATGAGTTGTCTAGGATCCTATAACTGAGTATGAGTCGTCTAGGCTCATGTAATTTTGAAGTATGAGTCGTCTGGGCTCTTATAACTGGGTATGAGCCATCTAGACTCCTGTAATTAGTGTGAGCCGTCTAGGATCCTATAACTGAATATGAGCCATCCGGGCTCCTATAACTGTATATGAGTCATCTGGGCTCCTGAGGCTAACGTGATCTACTTCTCTTAATCGCCCCTGAACTGGTCTATACTAGCTACCAACAGGCATAGTCTGTGGGCCTACACCTTGTCAGAGGATTCTAGCAGTGATCACAACCTTTGTCGACTTAAACGGAAAGGTCCCGGGGTCAGATGACCTAAGCAATAGTCTGAAGACATGCTGAGGCAGGATAACTCATGTAATCTATTTGTAGGTCACAGGTAACAGTCAACTGTTTAGTTCCTCCACTGAGAACAACTGCCCAGGGCTGCTACTAATCGGACCTTCTCTTAAGCAGACAGTCCTAACTCTCCAAGGATAGCTTACTATAATTCTTAGTCTGAAGGTAATATTGTACTAACATGGTTCTAGTCCCTTAAACCTTAACTTGGTTTGTTCGGATTTCATATGTCTTCTCTGGCGATTCCTAATCTCGTAGATGTGTTTATCTGGACTTAGCCACTAACGGCAACCTGTACCTAAGTATTTATAAGCGGGCTGGGCGTTGGCCTCGCATTTGGCCTGCGTAAGGTTCCCTCCTTAGGGCACCCTGGTCTATCGGCTTGTACAACTAGGATGACTTCCTGGGTGACTTGTATAGGAAAGCACTAAGTCGACAAAACAAACAACACTGGAAGCAGCTAACCAGATGGTTGGTTGTCACTCAGTTCGATGGTAACCTGATGCCGCTGACTCCAGGTATGACCCTCACTTTACCAAATTTTTGGCCACAGGCGTTAAGTTATGCCAACAGCCTCTGGGAGAGCTTTACTGACAATACAGGCGTCAAACTGAAAGTTATATTCCCTGGCTGCGCCCGATGCTGTCAAACTTACCAAATCATGCCCAATAGCCAACCGCCAAACTTTAAGGCATGGCATGACAGCAAAACAATGAGAATCCTACTAATACGGTGGACGGAAGAATGGAGGGGAGTTTCTCGAGCGCTTCTAGTTTGAAGTCACTTAACATATAACTTACTTTCCCAACAAGGGATACTGCAATACTCTTAATACATTTCTAGTAGCTAACCACATATAATCATAATCTACTTACAACAGCTAATCACAACATACGTGATCCTTATCTACTAGCAGCAACTAATTACAACACATAGGATTGTTATCTCCGTTCAAGAACACAAGTTCCATATCATTATATGACAGAATAACGCCAAGAGATAACCTTAACATACCTCAAATGCTGATTCTAATTTAACAGATTAGTTTCAACCTATAGCCGGCGGTTCCACTCAACTGCAGCTCTTACGCTGAGAGAATAGGGATATTTTCAACCACTAAATTTGGCAAACAACGATATCTTTCAATAATAATATTAACTATAATTCCAACCCATTTTAACAATGAAAACCCCACAATTTCTCAAGGTTTAGAAGGGAGAAAAAGCTTACCTATTGCCTATGGTCATTTAGGACTCAATTTGGAGTAATTCAAACAACCTTTTTGTAGTGGGGTTCAATTATACCAAGAGAATCTTCAAGAAATAACACCGCAGGATGCTTCCCGTAAAGCCTAGAACTCGATATCAAGACGAATTTGCATTTGGACGGAGTTTGACGGCGTAATTTGATGAAAATTGGATTAAATTTGCATTCTTTCTCTAATTAGGGTCGAGAGAACTTTTTACAATGATTCAAATGATCAAGGAAGACTTATATATATATAGGTAGGGAGGTGGAAAAGGGTGGCGCCTCGCTTTGGCCATCGCCAATATGCTGCCGTGTCGCGCTGCCAGGGCGCTAGAAGGGCTGGCACACGCGCTGTCCCTCGCGCAGCAGGAGTTGGCGCGTCGCGCAGGCCCTCACGGCCTGGCCTCGCCCGACCCTACTAATTTCCTCGACGATGTCTAAGCTCCGTTTTGCCTCGTAGGCTCTTCCCGCACGTTAAACTCTCATTGCTCACCACAATCCCACACGCACACACACTAGCCACTAACATCTTGCAGGGTGTACATATCCCCCTTAAGACATTCAGCCTCAAATGTAATCTTTAGGCTTAATGGAACAAATTCTTTTAACAAATGCTCAAAAAAATTTGGCAGAGTCTCCCCTGTAGTATGGACTATCTGAAAACCTGAAATGCAGAATAGTCCAACATGACATTTCACAGGACTACTTCCCAACCAACTACTCCACAACATAAAAGTGAACAACTAAAGCTAATACTGATAATTTAAGCAATAAAGTAGCAGCTAACAATAATTCCACCTCAACTGCATAATATGGGTCTGGTCTGGGAATAAATTGGGGTATCTAGACCTCACGTCATCCTCAGCTTCCCAAGTCATTTTCTCTCATAGGACTTTACTAGGCTACAACTTTGATTCTTAAGATAGCCCCTATGGGCTTGCCAATGTAATATAACTATTGGAGTCTCTTTATGGGATAACTATTTTGTAACCTAAGCATTCTCAACTAAGCCAATCTGAAGGTCTCTACATTGCTTACGTAGTGTTGTCGCAGATCTTAGCCCTAAAGTCAACTCTATCTCATAGGCCACTTGGGTCGGTCTTCTGGAGGATCTGGTATAGCTTGGCCAGTCTACGGACTAGGCTTAGCCTTCTTGTCAGATCTCATAACTCCCTTCGTTGGTGAAGTCTTCAGGAACACCCAGTCACTGCTTCAAATTCTTAACTCCCTACACCATGTCTCGTTAGAGTAGGACTGCGACCGTAGGCTGCTGGTACATATTCTCTGATAAGTTTAGCTTTTTCGCCTGACTGATGTAGTATGCCCGGTTCAGCTACCCTAGTTTACCTGATTCAGGTCATCATATAAGGGCCTACATTTCCTCGTAACATATCTCGGGCGTCTGAATCATTATTGCTCCGCTTTGCTATTTGTTTAGGGACAGAGGCGGTACTTAAATTAACATGCGTCCCAATCTATTCTGATAGGTATTCCCAGAAACTTAGCTATGAGTTGTGCCCCGTTATCAGAAGTTAATAGACATCAAGAGACACCATATAGACCGGAATGTTTCTTTAGTATTCAATTCAGCGTAGTCTTTAGCTGAAACATCATTTTGACCGGTAAGAAATAAGTTAATCTCAATTATTCTTTCAATAATGGCCCAATAGGGTCATTTACGCCTGGTATGAAGTAACCTTGTAACTATATTCCGGACTGACTACTTCCCGCTTCCGCGCAGGCGACTATCTCCTGAATTCGCCTGCCCGATTTCTACTATCCAACCTCCCTTCTTTGGTCATTGGGGCTCTATTCCACAACTGGAAGCAATATCTTTTTCTTCTTCCTATGCCATTAGTAAGTCTCTTCTATAACCTGATGTATCTTCATTAAACCCAGGCGGAGCGAATAACGAGCACGGTGTACCCTGCTGCAGTTTTACTAACGGCCCCGCCACATTTAGAGAATAGAATTGACCTCTGGGTATGAGACCCTGTCCCCTACTATCTAGAAGGCCGGTGACTCCTTTTGTTGGTCCTTATCTCTATTGCACTAGGCTAGAGGTCTCATATCGTCACTCCCTTATCTCCCACAATCAAGGTGGCACTGCAACATTCAAGGTCACAATCTCATACCCTTTAAATGTCATCTTAGTGCTTATATCTTGATATTCAGTGGAGATTCTAAGCTCTATTAGCCTACTAGAATGCGGAGATGGTTCTATTCTCCTCCCAAAAGCTGATTACATGTATTGCTCTTACTTCTATAAGCTGAAAAATTTGGTTTCGTGCCCCATACCATACTGGCAAGGATACTACTGGCTAAGTATGCAAACTATATCGTCCTAACACGTACATGGGCTGCTAGTTCCTATAACATATTCTCTCTATCCCTTAACATGATTGTAATGCCAGGCCCTAGACTAGACCCGGGGAGTTGAAATGGAGAAAACAGGATTTTCTGTGTGCCAGGTCACAGAATGAGTAATCTTGTGGAAGGCCCGTGGGTTGGGCCAAGATTCGTGGGTGACTCATGGGGAAGAGGTTCATACTTGGTGGAAAATTTAGGAATTTGAGTGACCACGGGTGACCATGAGTCGTGGTCAACACCACGAGTCGTGTGTTTTGTCGTGGTTAAGGGTTTGGACGAAAGTTGGAAAAAATGGGTAGTGTACAGCATGACTCGTCGGGTACACCACGAGTTGTGGTGTCCCACGTGGTGAGCACCAAGTGAATTTAGGCAATGTACTCGACGGATTGTGACCATGAGTCGTGGTCACTAGGCACGACTCATCAAGTCCCTTGTGGGGACTGGCAGTCAACTTTTCCCAGCGAGTTTATTAAGGGCTTTTCCATGATTCCTGTGATCCTAAGGCCTATCTACGTTGTTTTAAGCATATTTTGATGAATTTAGAAGGTTTGGATGGTTTTCATTCATCGAAGAACGTTCGTAGAACTCAGGTCATTCATCTCAAGCAGAAACTAGGGCAGTTAACTTCTCCTCAGATTCCCAAGGAATTTTCTTTGTATTTCTTCATCAGGTATGTGGGAATTCAATAAGGGAATAGTTCTTCCCTTGTGTCCCCAAAATCCTTTTCTAATTTTATATATAAGCCTTGTGGTTGAAATGTAGAAAAATTGTCAGATTAATATAGTTAAGACTTCAAGTTGTATATTTCTCATGATTTTAATTGCTTATTATTCCTACTAGAAATTTGGTATTATCTTGTTTGAATAATTTGGCCTAAGTCTCAGGTTGAGTGGAAATTTGGGATCTGTGTTTGGACCTGATTTCCCTGTTGCTTGATTCTAAAATATTTGAAATCCCCATATTATTAGTGTATGTGGAAATTTTAGTCGAATGTTTTGTGTGAATCTAAGTCAGTTATTAATTCTCCCAATTGGCAGTAGAAACATTGACAAATTGGTTTTGACTCGTTAATTTGAATTATTCATGTGATTTTCCAGGTTATCAGTATTGAACTTAGAATTATATTTGTTGGTTTCTGACGATCATGCATTCCAGATAAGCAACTCTGCAGAACAACTTTCCGGGACCCTGGTTTCATATTACGATTTTTTTTTCTTATGCTGACGAATTGCCGGCATGGTATTTGATCATTGATCACACGGTACCACAGTTACAGAAATCCGAATTACAGTCGAAACCCTTAGACCTTCATATAGCAGGATTCCCGGCTCAGTGCGGAGGCTCAGTTCAAACTATCAGCTTAAACGGAGACCCAATCTCATTACTGCTGTTAAGGAGTGGGACTTGCACTGAGCGGACTGGAAGGTTCCAGCACCCAGTTCCCAAAACTATGTTTCCACCATAGGTTATATCTTATTGGCCTCATGAACCCAAACTTGTGATCACCCAGTTCATGCCTCTATACCCTGGCAAGGTATATTGGGTCCTACCGATGGGTTGTACACATCGGACTCCACGTCTAGCTCATGTGGTTATATATCAGTTATAGACTCTCCCACTAGTCAGTTTAGTTTAGTCTCAAGTAGCTCAGTTCAGAACAATTTCCAGACTACTCAATTCAGATTAGTTCGATTATAGTATTTCAGATTTGTACCTCGGATTTATGGCATGTCTTCGACCACCAGGCGGGTCATTTTGATCATCTTAGTATAACATAGTTTATTCAGTTTCAGCATTTCAGTTGGTCATTGTATGTCTTTATAGTTCATTCATTGTATTCTCCGTGTTATGGTTTCTCCGACACACTCAGTACATTTAAAGTATTTACACCTACCTTTATGTTGTATCATTTTATGATATAGCTACAGGTTCTCAATCTCAGCACCATTAGCAAATCTCGCCTAGAAGTTTTTCAGCTGCAGAGTTGGTGGGTCCTTATCTTTCAAGGACAAGGATTATTTATTTTTTAGATGTATTTCCTTCACTTAGATTTAGAGTTGGCTGAAGTTGTTCCAGCAACTCCATTAAATAGATGGCTTACAGATAGAGTTTTATATTTTTAGCTTTGTTTCAGTGTTTTTAAAACTTTATGATTTAGTTTCTTCTTCATAAATGTTTATTTTATTGTTTTAAAACTTCCTCTATGTTTCTACTCAGGAATACCACTGTTATGATGAATAGGTTGACTTGAGGTTACATGACTCGAAGTACCATGTCTCATCCAGAGTATAGAATCAGGGCATGACAAACTTGGTATTAGAGAACTAGGTTTAGAGTATCCTAGGATGTTTGAAATCCATCAGAGATTAAAGTCCTTTTCATGGTGTGCAGTGCGCCACACTTGATCAGAAGGCTACGATACATTATTAGGGAAAACTCCTTTGTTTCGCATACTCTTTATCGTGCGTTGAAATTCAATTCGAAATGTTCTCTAACTCGTGCTCTATTTTGTTTCAGTGAAATCGTATGCCTCCACGGCAGTAGTAACGGAAGAAGGGCCGACAACGCTCACCGACCTGCTCCACCAGCTCCAGCAGCCCTCGGGACGGCCTATAGATTTCCTTCCACGGAGTTCGAGAGCGGCTATCCAGTTTGCTACCGTAAAGACAGTCACTAAACAGTGAACCAGCAGAGTGGTTCCGATCAATACTAATGGGTCCTGACAGCTGCCGAGTTTGGGACTTCACCCAGATAAACCCTCTAGTTTTCGCTGGATCTAAGGTGGAAGAGGACCCACAGGAGTTTGTGGATGAGATCCAGGAGAGATCACTTTCCGAATTTATGGGTGTTATCTCCCGGAGGTGTAGGCCTGGCTTCCTACCCCATTAAGAAGGGTAGCTCGGATCTGGTGACCCAGTGGAAAGAGGGGAGACCAGTGGGAGTAGAACCGGTGGAATGGGAGGAGTTCACTACATCCTTCCTAGATAGATTCTTCCCCGAAAGGGCTTAGGGAGGCTAAGGTGGATGAATTCATGAATCTAAAATAGGGAAGTAAACTGGTATAGGTAATTTGTAGTTTCTAGTTATCTAAATATTATATGATGATTACCAAACAAGAGCTGCCAGCTACTGAAGTTGTTAATAGAGTATCGAACCTAGTCCTCAAGGGTGCAGGACTGCAATGCTTACTAAGGATATCAATCTCTCTAGCCTCATAGTTCATGCCACATAAGTGAGGAAGAAAAACTAATAGGCTTGGGTGAGAACTTCAGCAAGAACTATCAAGTCAGTTATGGCCACCAGAGATGGCGATAGTGCCACCCGCAGCAGCAGAGAAACCAGCACCACTTCGTAGTGCCCAACTTTCGATCCGCGGGATCGGAGGGTGAAGCATCTGGCTCACATTCTCAGAGTCGCAGGCCCGGCCAACCCGATACAGCTACCAGCTTTCCCTAAATGTAAGCAAGAACCATCTGGGAGGCCACCTTCAGGGCCAATAGGGTTGTTTTGGGTGTGGACAACTTGGTCATCGGCTCAACAAATGCCCGTCAGCAGGACGGGGAGATCAAAATCCACCACTTCAGTGCTCAGCAGGCCAGCACTTCAGGTACGGATGTGACCAGCGCAAAACTGTTTATATGCTTTGTCCTCTCGTTAGGATCAGGAGGCTCACTGATGTGGTCACATGTATGTTACGCCTTTTTCATCTAGACATGCAATACCATACTAGAACAAGAGACACACTTTTGTTCGTGACTCATATGTAGTTGTCGGTTTGTCTCAGGTCAAGCGATGCACCCCATTTGGTATTCTGGAAACCAGCCGGGTGTATAGTAATTGCCAGTCTCAATCTTGAATAAGGTCATTCCAGTTGATCTTTAGAGTTTCGACATCATTCTTGGCATGGATTGGTTACACTCCTTTTATTATAGTCGACTGCAGAACTAGAGTCGTCAGGTTTTGGATTCCCTAATGAGCCAGCTTAGTGGACAAGTAGTAGTTCAGCGCCTAAGGGTCGGTTTATTTCCTGCCTTAATGCCCAAGCTTATCTCAAAGGATGTATTTATCATCTAGTTCGGGTCAAAGATTCCAGCTTGGAGACCCCAACTATCCAGTCAGTTCCAGTTGATAGCGTGTTCCCTAACGTGTTTCCGAAAGATCTTCCCGGAGTCCCTTCAAATAGGAAATAGACTTCGGCATAGACCTTCTTCAAACATTCAGCCCATCTCCATCCACTCAGCATACAGAATGGCTCCAGTAAGCTTAAGGTTGGAAGGAGCAGCTAAAGACCTTCTTGATAAGGTTTTATCAGACCTAAGCATCTCTCCTTAGGTGCTCTAGTACTATTCATGTGAAGAAGACGGTGCCCTCGGAATGTGCATCGATTACCATCAATTGAACAAGGTCACAGTCAAGAATAGGTAACCCTGCAGATTGACGACTTTTAGATCAGCTTCAGTCGCCAGTTGTTTCTCCAAGATAGGTCCCAGGTCGAGGTACCATCAACTAAGATTCGAGAGAATGTGACACCAAAAACAACTTTCAAAACTCGGTATAGTCACTGCGGTGTGGTTATGTCCTTTGGACTCACTATTGCCCCTACAGCTTTCATGGACCTAATGAACAGAGTCTTCAAGCAGTATCTAGACATGTTCGTCATTGTGTTCATTGATGAAATTCTGGTATTCTCCAGAAATGAGGAAGAACATGCTAATCACCTGAGGATAGTGCTTCAAGCACTCGAGACTGCCAGTTGTTCGCAAAATTTGGCAAATGCAAATTTTGGTTGAAGTCTAATGACTTTCCTTGGTCATGTAGTCTCGGTTGAGGTATTCATTAGATCCTCAAAATAGAAGCGGTGAAATACTGGTCAAGACCTGCCCCAACCGAAATCAGGCGTTTCTTGGTCTGCCAGTTATTACCGGCGTTTTGTGGAAGGTTTTCCTCTAATGCATCTCCTCTAACTAGCTTGACTCAAAAAAAGGTGAAATTTTAGTGGTCAGATGCGTGTGAAGGATTTCCAGGTTAAAAGCTCGGCCCACTACCGCTGGGTGTTAACTTGCCGGAAGGAACAAATGGGTTCGTGATGTATTGTGGCTTAGAGTTGCGTTCTGATGCAGCAGGAGTAGGTGATATCTTACGCATCCAAAACAAGGTTCATGAGAAGAAATATCCAACTCATGACCTCAGCAGCAGTGGTGGTGTTTGCGTTGAAATATGGAGGCACTACCTTTCACGGCGCTCACATGGATGTTTTCAGCTATCACAAGAGCCTTCAGTATGTGTTCAGTACAAAAGATCTAAATCTTCGTCGAGAGAAGATGGTTGGAGCTACTGAAGGACTATGACATAAGTGCTTTATCACCCGAGCAAAGCCAAATGGTAGTTGATTCCCACAAGCAGGATATCTATGGGAGCGCGTAGCTCATGTAGAAGAGGGCAAAAAGGAACTGGCAAAGGGATATTCACAGGTTGGCTAGGTTGGGGGTGTAGTTAGTCGATGCAGGCCAGGGCGAGTAGTGGTCAGAGTGGGTCAGATTCCTCGTTGGTAGTTGAAATTAAGTCAAGGTAGGATGAAGATCCCATATTGCTTAAGATGAAGGAGGTGGTTCTCAAAAATGAAGTGGAGGCTGGCTTTCTCCCAAGGGGAGATGGTGTACTCCGTTACCAGGGTTGGTTGTGTGTACCGGATATAGGTGATTTGAGGCATAAGATACTAGCTGAAGCACATAGTTTGAGATATCCCATCCACCCAACTACTACAGAAATGTATCATAGTTTATGGGATATTTACTAGTGGAACGGCATGAAGAGAGACATTGTAGAATTTGTAGTTAAGTGCCCAGGCGCTAGCAAGTTAAGGTGGAACATGTATATTTCAGGTATGACTCAGGATATCCAGCATACCCACAAAGAAGTGGGAAGAGTAAATATGGATTTTATTACGAGTCTACCTCATACTCATCGTAAGCACGACTCAATCTGGGTGATAGTAGACCAGATGACTAAGTCAGTACACTTCCTCCTACTTAAAGCTACAGACTCAGGCGGGATTATGCCGGACTTTATGTTCGGGAGTTGGTTAGACTTCATGGGAATTGCCCTTGTCCATTTCATATAGAGGTACCCAGTTCACCTCACATTTCTGGAAGTCATTTCAGAAGCTTGGTACCCAGGTCAAGCTCAGCACAGCCTTTCACTCGCAGACGGATGGACAGTCGAGATGGATTATAAAAACTTTAGAAGATATGCTGAGAGATTGTGTGATCGATTTCAAGAGGTAGTTGGGATGATCACCTAACTCTCATCGAGTTTGCATACAACAACAGCTACCACTCCAGGTATCCAGATGGCCCCTGTTTGAGGCATTTGTATGGTAGGAGGTGTGATCTCCTATCGGAGTGGTTTGAGTCGGTGGCTTCTCTAATTGGGCCAGACTCGGTTCAATTTTCTCCCTAAAACTCTATTCAATTTCATTTTTAGTTCATGTTCCCCAGCTTCTTTAATGTCAATGTACGTAAGTGTGACTCATAAATTCAGTTCAGTCATGTAGTTCAATTTGAAGGCAGTCATTCCATTAGTTTTTAGCTTATATGTTCGGTATTTAAATATAATGATTGCATTTTCTCTACTTTTACGCAGATTTTCAACATTTGAGGGAGAATGTTCCCCAATGGGGAGATATTGTAATGCCTCGGAAACTCTAAGACTGACCCGGGAGTGGAAAAGGAGAAAACAGGATTTTCTGCACCAGTTCATAGAATGAGTCATCCTTTGTGACCCGTAGGGTAGGACACGAGTCATGGGTGACTCTGTGGAAAATTGTTCGGACTTGGTGGAAATTTTGAATTTGAGTGACCACAGGTGTGACCATGAATTGTGGCAACACCACACGAGTTGTCATGTGAGTCATGGTCAAAAGTTGGATGAATGTTGGAAAGAATGGGCAGTGTACCTAACAGATGGGTCACCACGACTCGTCGGATACACGAGTGTGGTGTCCCCGTGGTGAGCCCCAAGTGATTAGGTAGTGTACTCGATGGATTCTGACCACGAGTCGTGCTCACTAGGAAGGTTTCGTCAAGTCCCTCGTGGGGACTAGCAGTCAACTTTTCCCTGCAAGTTTATTAAGGGCTTTTCCACAATTCCCTATGATCTAAATTTCTGTTTACATCTCTTTAAGCATATTTTGATAAATTTAGAGGGATTGAATAGTTTTCATCCCTCATTCATCATAGACCTCTCAAAGAACGTTCGTAGAAGACTCAAATCATTCCTCTCAAGCGAAACTAGGGCGAGGTCAGCTTCTCCTCAGATTCTCAAAGGGTTTTTCTTCGGATTTCTTCATCAGGTATGTGGGAATTCAACAAGGGAATAGTTTTTCCTTGTGTCCCCAAAAGAAACCTTTTCTAATTTTCTCTATCAGTTCAACCCTGTGGATTTGAAATGTAGAAAAATTATCAGATTAATTTCGTTAAGACTTTAAGTGGTATATTTCTCATGATTTTAACTACTTATTATTCCCTATTTCTATACATTAATGAGAATTGTATCTTGTGGAATAATTGGCCCTAAGTCTCAATTCAATACGTTTAGGATCTTGCGTGTTGGACTAGTTTCCCACATAGCTTCATTCTAACAGATTTGAAATCCTCAATTATTAGTGTATGTGGAAATTTTAGTCAGATATTTACATGTCAGTCTTAATCAGATTATTAGACTCAATGTTTTCCAGAAATGTCGGCTGATTAGTTTGACCTCTGATTAATTCCTGAGGTGTCATTGGCGCCTCCCAGTTATTAGTAATGCAAATCAGTATCAGCTTTAGTGGTTCTTTAGGTGGTCATGACACTTCCAGATAAGCAGCTCTGACCAGCCTTGGGACCCCCAGTTTAGATTACAGTTTTTCTTTAGACGACTACGATGCTTTCGGATAATCGGCTTTAACCGAGTCTTAGAACACCATTTACAGAATCTGGTCTGATAAGACTCTTAGGGTACTTCCAGATTGGTATTCTTGACTTAGTCTTAGTCCCCAGTTTCGAGCTCTCAGCTTAGTAGTCAGCCTAGGACTATCCCATGGGAGTAGGACTTAGCACCGAGCGTGCCCCGGGTTCCAAGCACCCGGGTTCCAAGA
The DNA here is from genome assembly GCA_018107945.1 of Datura stramonium. NCBI lineage: Eukaryota > Viridiplantae > Streptophyta > Magnoliopsida > Solanales > Solanaceae > Datura > Datura stramonium. The sequence goes on from JACEIK010006565.1 coordinate 82,979, forward strand.
ACTTGTTCCACCATAGGTTATATCTTATTGGCCTCATGGCCCCAGACTTCAGCGATCACCCAATTAATGTATTTATACCCTGGCAAGGTATATTGGGTCCTACTGATGAAGATGTACCATGACTCCGTCTAACTCATGTGGTTATATGTCGGTGATAGACTCTCCCACTAGTCAGTTTCAGTTCAATCTCAGATTAGCTCAATTCATAACAGTTTCAGACTACCAATAGTTCAGAACAGTTCAGTACAGTATTTCAGATTAGTATCTCAGATATAGGGCATGTCTTCGACCATCAGACGGGGTCATTTTGACCATCTCAGTATATCACAGTTTATTCAATTTCAACATTTAAGTTGGTCATTGCATGTCTTTACAGTTCAGTCATTGTATTCTCCGTGTTATGGTTTCTCCTACTTACTCAATATATTCAAAGTATTGACGCATACCTTTTATGTTGTATCGTTTTATGATACAGCTGCAGGTTCTCAATCTCAACACCGTTGGCACCTCTCTCCCAGAAGTTTTTCAGCTGCATCGTGGTGAGTCCTCATCTTTCGAGGACGAGGATTATTTCTTTTCAGTTGTATTTCCTTCAAGTTGATTTAGATTTAGATGGGGACTTGTCCCAAAAACTCATCAGATAGATGGCTTTCAGACACAGACAGAGTTTCAGATTTTTAGCTTTGTTTCAGTTGTTTTAAAACTTTATGATTTAGTTCTTTTTCATAAAAGTTTTATTTTATTATTTTTAAAGCTTCTGTATATTTCTACTCGAATGCTAGTGTTATGATAGACCATGGGTTGACCTCAAGTACTGTGTTTCGTCCAGGGTATAGACTTGGGGTGTGACAATGATAAGATGGGGGTTGTAGGCTCTGTTCTCTAGGTATCTCCTACCGCCATCCACACACCTGGTGGGATTAGTCTATTTCTGATCCCAGGCCTTATTGTTGCTGAGGTTTATTGCTAATGGACTTCCACACGTACTTGGGTACTACTGGCAATCTTCCTCACTCCCCCTGATTTACTATCATAAAGATCTTGATGACTTGTTTAAACACTGGGGTCTCAACCACTTTCTAACACTTCCCAGGAGTCAACGGGTCTAGCCCTCCTTTACTATTTACTTGGGCAACATTGCCTCAATACTTATACTTTGTTATACTGACAAAAAGCCGGGAGACAGGAAATAACCATATCTTACTATGGTAGGACTGAGGTATGGAACTTTACAACATTCGAAGGGTTGGGGAGGTAGAATCACAATTTTCCTGCTTCGTACCCTTCGGAGTAATCAACATCAAGCTGTTGCCCTGTCTAATTCTAAATATCTAGTAGGTAAGCCAACTCATATATACTATACTCCTGACCTCCTACTCTGAGGCTGTAAAAAGAACTGGGGACGGTGCTGGCATATCTATTACCTTATGAGGTTCTTGGTGCTTCAGGAGAGGATGATGGGGAGGCTAAAAGACATCTGCTTCCGCCCTTGATTTGACTGCCCCCAACTGTGGCACCTCACTACTACCCTCTCCTGCTGCTATAGCTGACTTACGACTTACCTAGTTTTGTCCCATATAAAACATTATTCTAGACAAACATAACAATAAAACAGGACTCATCCCTATACAACTCAGCTCTATAGCAGATACGAGAAGGAGGGTAACCATACTATCATGCCTCGCAGCCTCCTTCTTATAAAATGTAGTACAAAACACATTTATAAGCAAGAATCTACTAGACGCAACACGAGACTCTGGAATACGACCTGCTCTGATACCAAGTTTTCATGCCCCACCATGGGATGCATTACTAGCACCTAATGCCATGCAGGATCTGAGCGGACTGGCTGAACATGTGCACTTCTGGTGCCCTGCAGTGAATCAAAAATCAAGAAAAGATAAACTGCTATATCTCGGCTATAAACACGGCCTCAGGCCGACAAGGCCACGCAGCACCTATAAAAAATGGCTAAACAAACCAGTAATAATCAAGGGATCCCCTGCAGGATGACAAGACCATGCATGTTTTCTTGTAACAGGAATGAAATCAGAAGCCATACGAACACTACAGTGACAGGGCTGCTAACTGAAAACTATACTAGAGCCCCACGCAGCCAACATACAAACTGAATATATAGGCCCACTTGGCCAACACTGGACAACTAACTGAAGACTGTAGTTTGCAAACCTCTAATAATAAAAAATAGTGGTCCAGGACAAGGCCTCATCCTACCCAAATGCTACACCAATAGAGACAGATAAACCTCTACAACCTAGGAAATCCGAGTGAGTAAATGTAAATCTGTTGACCTTTGAATAGGCTAAGGAGCCCCACAATCTATGCAGTCTAAACTGTAGGCGAAGTATGCAACGCCCCATAGGTGGGCGTCGGTATAATATGTACCAAATATGTAAGGTAGTAATGAAAGAAAGCTGAATAAGCTGATAGAGACTGAAAGTGAATAGAAAGAAGGGCAGAAGTTAACCTGCAAGCTTTCTTATCCATAACCATCTAGTAAACCATTACGTATATGAGCTGGAAAGCTGTACAACTATACATTCATAAGATATAGCTCAGGCAAATATACAGGCAATAACCCTAACTAGTCTTGGGCATAATTATGTGCCCAAGTGCTATTACTATAACGTGATCTTAGGCATAATTACGTGCCCAAAGTGCTGTTATAACTTAATTAAATCATGTTTGTTAATTAAAGTAGTAGCATTTTCATGTGATTTTGAATATTTATGTATGCACTAACCAACATGATTAGTCCTTGTTTTGTAGGTATAAAATGCATTTGAGCGACTAAAATATGATGGTTGATCTTAAGGGATGGAGTTCAGGTTGGATTGTAAAAGATTGCAAGATGGCATCACTCATGGCAAGGCTGGCGCCAGGTAGCGTGCCATACTGTGCGTGTGCCACGCCCAGCGCCATGCCGCCAGCGCATGCCATGCGCGCGCGAAGACATGTCATGGTAGGAGGCGGTAGCGACAAGGCCATGCTACGCCCGTCCATCAGCCACCAGCGATGCGCACCAATCCAGCACGAGGACCTGTGAGGACATATTCTAGTGGGCATGCGCATTTGCTCCGTGTCACAGGCAAATTGGCACGACCAGCTCCATGACATGGAGGCAGTCCATGGCCAAGCTAAAAGTGTCATTTTCTCACTTAGTATAAAATTAAAACCATGGCTCAAATTTCATTATCACAAATATCTTTAGAGCTGTAAAGGAGAGAAGGGGAGGGAGTGAAGAACTCTACCTAGGGTTCATTGTTTTCCTTCTCTTTTAATAATTCTTGTAAATACGTTACTCTAATTATTCTTTTACAGTGTTTGTACGAACATGAGTGGCTAAACCCTTCTCTAGGGTTGAGGCTATATAATATGATTAATTACATAGTTCTTTTAGTTTTTGAGTTTAGTTGTTTTGTCTTACGTTCTTCTATTATTATTGTTTTTATGCTTCAAGATGTGCGCCTCCTTAGGGGTATGACTGGCGCCTGGTGCCCTAGTAGGACCTGGACTGCTAGAGCCTAAGCACATCTGGTGCTAGCTAGTTCCTATCTCAGATTTCTGGGATCAACGGGCTATATAACATTTGTAAATACAGCCTTCAGCCAAAACTGGGCCTATAGCCCACCTGTATAAAACTTCAGCTAACAAGAATCCTATATCTCATAAGGGAACCTATGCGGGCCGACAAGGCCACCATGCTGTCTAGTTATCTGTAACTCAACAAAAGAATACTGTACAACTACGTGACCGGCAAGGTCACCCTACTATCAGTTATGGCCCCGCACAGCCAACACAATCAGATATGCTAAACAACTAAACCAAAACATACGGCCTCACACGACCATGCAACTAACCACAGGGAGAGGTATACACAATCTGTAAGCCTCTATAGTACTGATAAAATGGTGGGATAGGGCCCCGGCCTACCCATCTTGGCCACAACAAGAAAGTGATTACACCTCTGAATATCAAGCTCGGATGACATGAGCCAATGACTCTATAAGCTGGCTGGAATCACGAGGGATCGCCTCCTCGTCTATTAGTACCTGCAGGCAAGTAATGCGGCCATCCCAAGCGGGCGTCAGTACCACTGGTACCGAGTATGCAAAGCAACTGAACGCACATCGAATAGCAACAACAACTAGCAACTCTGGAATAGCAGGAAATAGCTGAATCTGTAAGAGCTAATATAAACTGAATCAAATTTCTGTCTTGTGATAGGAGGCAGGGCATTACCTATCAATGTGGCGATCTGTTGTCTATTATCTAATATACAACATATAAATACATATATATATATAGTAAGCAAGAACCAATGCCAACCCCCATAATCCGGATGGTGCCAACCAATCAAACAATCTATATACCCCTACCCGGGTCAAAACCATCCAAAAAAATAAGTCGCTTCACTCATCTGCTAACTGCGAGCACCTCTGTCGGCCCCCTGGGTCTCCAGCTCGGGCCTATGGCCTCTGATATAAATAGCGTGTGTGTGAGTCCGAAGGACTCCTGTGTGCTATGTCTATGCTTGTAACTGTATCTGAAATCTGTTCCCTGTTTTTATGTGCACAACAGGGTAAGCTGTACTGCTATGCTGATCAGCCTGTGTAGAGCTTCATCCCATCTTCGTCCCTGCTGCGGACGGCATACCTCCCTTGGGCGATGTTACCCTGCTGATGGGCACGACACAGTTACCAACCCAGGGGCAGCGAGACGCAGGGTAAACTGTACTGCTATGCTGATCAGCCTGATATGGGGAAAGCTTCATCCCATCTTCGTCCTACTGCGGACGGCATGCCACTCCTTGGAGTGATGTTACCCACCCGCTCAGTGGGCGACACAGTTACCAACCCAGGGGCAGCGAGGACGCTCAAAAGTGTGCCCTCACGACACAATCAGGTCTCAACAATCAATAATCATATATAAAGCAAGCATGTTTAAACTGAAAAATACTATCTGAATTCTGATTTCTTATACTGAACTCTTTCTGTTTTATACTGATTCTCATACTGCTTAATACTGAATCTGAGACCTTATCTGAATGTATGGCTATACTGTAGCCATGATGCTATCTGTCTGTATGGCTATACTATAGCCAAGATACTAACTGGTTTACTGTACTAATTTTTATTCTAATTATATGTCATATTATTCTAAAAACATGCTTGCTACACGCAGACTAGGCTATACTGAGTCTGAAATGATAACTCGCCATTTGGCACTGCTTTACTAACTTTCGGACTGAATACGATATAACAACGCAAAACAGGTTTATTGAACTTGCACAAAACTCAATATTTAACTCCGGGAATTCTATTACGGAGTTTACTGTATTATGCTAGGCAAAAGTTACTAACTTGCCGAAGAAACTAGCTTTACATACCTTTACTTCAGGTTATCCGACTAACGGACGAAGCTCGGTCAGTACTCCAGCTATTTCTCCCA
>JACEIK010006566.1:25307-44160 GCA_018107945.1 Datura stramonium
CTATAGGCCCAGTCGGCCGGAGGCTGTATTTACAGCCGTTATATAGCCCGTTGATTCCATGAATCTGAGTTAGAGCCAGTCAGGCACCAGATGTGCTTAGACTCAAGGGTCTAGCAGTTCAGGTCCTAGTAGGGCACCAGGTGCCAGTTGTACCCCCCAAGGCGGGGCGTGACAAGTCTGTACCTTTGCTTTGTTGGAACTGGAAACCTTACCTTTCCCTTTAGTCCTTACATGTTTGGGTTGATCCTTCCCCCTGTCGCTAGCAGGCTTTTCTGTTTGGTCCCCTTCCTCCTGGTCAACCAAAACATCTGGTTGAAAGTCATCTTCATCTATCACCATCTTTCTTTTTTAGTTTTCTTCTCTTTGTCGTCTGAGCGTGGCTTTCCCTCAGTGCATCAGCCATGATCTTCCTTTTGGAAGCTCTGGTTTGTAAAGGACGAACCTGGTCCGTAGGCTGGCTCTGAGGGGCATACGAACTGAAATGTCGAACCTTCCAAGTAAGGGGTTGGTCGTCTTCACTATATTCACTCTCCTGACCGGCACCTGGGTTAGAGAGTATATGCAGCTCGTGGGGGGTTCCATTCCATTTCGGGGATGAAGCAACAATGGGAGGGGAAGAAGGGGGAGAGGAATGTGTAGGGACTGGCTCTACGGCATTTACTGGGGAAGGGTTTCGTTCTGGCGTCTGAACTACTGATGAAGAGTGGACTGGGGAACCAGGTTCCTGAAGGGCTTCTTCTCTTGTCGAACTGCCCACTACAATTCCGGAAGGAGGGACAGATAAGGGGGTTCTTGTCTCAGGGATAAAAGGAGGTATAATAATCAAGGGAGAGAGGGTTGCGAGAGGAGTGGCAGAGATAGGGTTTTCAAGGTTGGGCTCAGTTGAGGCATCGAAAGGACCCGAAGGTTCTGAGCTCACTGTTAAGGCTATATTTAGGTCGGCCAACGAAGAGGTAGGGGCTAAGGAAGGTGTTGTCGAAAAGGGGTTTTCAAAGTGCGCCGATGACTATGTTGACTCCATAGTTTCCAACACCGTGGGTGAAGAAGTGGCCTAGTTTTCTGCTTGTTTTGAGGATGAAGGGGAGGGAGACATTGTTGTTAAGGAGAAGGGGGAGTGTTTTTGAGAAGTGAGAGGGTTGTGTTGAGCGAGAATGGTGAGAGGTAAGGAGAAAGAGAGAGAGAGAGGGAGACTAGTCTTCTTTTGTAGAGAGGAGTTTGAAAGGTGAGAGAGGAAGGGTGACAGTTGAGGAGTTTTAAAGAAAAGGAAGGACGTGTCTAATCAGGAAGACGTTTAGATTGAAAAGGTGAGAGGGAAAAGGACTTTGTGACCGGGTACCGGAAAGGGAAAAAGCGGGAAATGGCAGTTCACAGGTTATTCTCACAGTTTATTCATAAGTGAGGAAGTAATACTGACCTGGTAGGACCTGGTCCCCTTTTAAGATTGAGTAGGATGATCATAGTCTCTGTCTTGTCAACTTCCAGCCTTTTTTCACACCCACCATACGTGTATACCTGTAAGGGTATGGAACTGAGTTAGACACACCAATTACAAATTGGAAAGAATACCTGCGTTCTGATCATAGCCAAGAAAAGGAAATCAAAAACTTTAGAGAATAAAAAGTTAATTCATTTTGATTAGTCCCAACTTCAATCTATTTCTCTCAAACTGGTCCCTGTTCGGGGCTTTAGTGAAAATGTCTGCAATCTGATCTTCTGTTCTACAAAACTCCACTCGAATGTTCCCTTTTTCCACATTGTCTCTCAAAAAGTGATGTCTGACATCAATGTGCTTCGTTCGCTTGTGTTGCACTGGATTCTTAGCCATGTTTAGAGCACTGGTGTTGTCACACATCAGTGGCACACATTCTGTTAAGACTCCAAAATCTTCTAACTGCTGCCTGATCTATAATAATTTAGCACAACATGAGGCAGCAGCCACATACTCTACTTCAGCCGTAGAGAGTGCCACTGAGTTTTGTTTCCTTGACCCCAAGGAGACCAGAGAGGGCCCTAGGAAATGAGCCATCCCGGAGGTGCTCTTTCTGTCAACCAGGTACCCAGCATAGTCAGCATCAGAGTACCCAACAAGATCAAAAGAGCCTCCGCACGGGTAGAAGAGGGCTAGATCTGTTGTTCCCTTAAGATATCTGAGAATTCTCTTGGAAGCCTTCAAATGAGATTCCTTGGGACAAGCTTGGAAACGAGCGCACATCCCCACACTGAAGACAATATCTTGCCTGCATGAAGTTAGTTATAGAAGAGATCCAAGGATTCCCCTGTACATGGTCTCATTCACTTGTGGACCAGGTTCATCGTTGTCCAATTTTGAATCAGTCCCAATGGGTGTATCAATTGGCTTGGCATTATCCATGTGGAATCTTGTGAGCAGCTCCTTGATGTATTTCTGCTGGCAGATCATGGTCCCAGTCCTATCCTGCTTAACTTGCAGACCCAGAAAGAAAATGAGTTCACCCATCATGCTCATCTCGAATTCATTTCCCATAAGCTTTGCAAAGTCCTCACATAACGAATTAAGTGTAGCTCCAAATATAATGTCATCAACGTATACCTGAACAATGAGCAAATTTCCTCCTCTTGTCTTAAGGAAAAGAGTGTTATCAATTTTTCCTCTCTTGAACCTGTTGTCGAGGAGAAACTTGGACAATCTCTCATACCAAGCTCGAGGAGCTTGCTTGAGTCCATACAGTGCTTTATCCAGCTTGTACACATGATGAGGTCGATCAATGTCTTCAAATCCCGGAGGTTGTTTCACATACACTTCTTCCTTTAAGTATCCATTCAAGAAGGCACTTTTGACATCCATTTGAAACAACTTGAATTCCATAAAGGAGGCAAAAGCAATCAGCATACGAATAGCCTTCATTCTTGCCACAGGAGCGAAGGTTTCATCATAATCAATTCCTTCCTCCTGATTGTAACCTTGGACAACCAATCGAGCCTTGTTTCTGATTGTGACTCCTTGTTCATTTAACTTGTTCCTGAAGACCCACCTGGTCCCCATAACAGTTCGATCGGTTGGTCTTGGCACCATATGCCACACTTTATTTCTTTCAAATTGGTGCAGTTCGTCTTGCATTGCATTTACCCATTAAACATCCTTTAAGGCCTCCTTGATGTTTTTCGGCTCGATCTAAGATATGAATGCTGATAATGCAAACATGCTTCGAGTCTTTGATCTGGTTTGCATGCCTGATTCCAATGGTGACATCAAATTGTCCAGTGGATGAGAGGATTTGTGTTTCCAGTTGGATCTCTTAACAGAGGATTCTCCTGCTTCTATACCTGATCCTTCTTCTGGGTTGCTTTTTGCACTGACTTTCTCCTGTGAACTTTCTATGCTGGTGTGTTCCACGGCATCATTTGGAATAGCATTATCTCTGTCCTGCGTTGGGTTTCTCATTTGCTCAGGCTTTTCTGATAGATCTCGATCAATTGCATCTCTTTAGGTTTGCCACAGTTCTTCAAGCTCATCGTCATTTGTGACTTCTGAGTCTTTCAGCTTCCCAGTCTCATCAAAAATAACATGGATACTTTCCTCGACACACTGTGTCCTTTTGTTGTAGACACGATATGCCTTGATGATTGAAGAAACCTAGGAAAATTCCCTCATCACTCTTGGGATCAAATTTTCCTAAGTTGTCTTTACCATTGTTTAGCACAAAACACTTGCATCCAAAGACTCTGAGGTAGTTCAGCAAAGGCTTCTTTCTATTAATCAGCTCGTAGGGAGTTTTTCCCAGCAAGGGCCGGATCAGACACCTATTCACAACATAACAAGTAGTATTCACTGCTTCTGCCCAAAAGGGCATGGCCACACCTCCATCTATGAGAAATGTTCGAGAAATATCTACAAGAGTTCTATTCTTCCTTTCGACCACTCCATTTTGTTGTGGAGTTCTGGGAGCGGAGAAGTTGTGACTGATCCCCTTAGCAGCACAAAAAGCCTCAAATTTTGCATTTTCAAATTCAGTTCCATGATCAGACCTGATCCCTGCAACGTTGCAGTTCAGCTTCACCTAAATTTGGTTTGCGAATGATTCAAAGGTAGGGAATGTTTCATCCTTATAGCGAAGAAATATTACCCAGGTATACCTGGAATAATCATCAATAATCACAAGGATAAACTTCTTTCCTCCACGACTTGCAATTTTTACGGGTCCACACAGATCCATGTGTAGTAGTTCCAAGGGTTTAAAGGTGCTTACTTCCTTTTTATTCTTGAAGGAGGATCTGGAATGTTTTCCCTTGACATAGGCATCACATAATTGACTCTGAGCAAATTTCACCTTGGGAAGTCCTCGAACTAGATCCTTTGATACTAACTTGTTGAGTAGGACAGAACTCACATGCCCCAGCCTTCTATGCCACAGGGTGGCTTCATCTTCCATCACACTTAGACAGGTTAGGCCACCATCAGTAACTGTGTTAAGATCAGCAACATACATGCTCTTGCTTCTCTTAGCTGTCAGAACCACCTTCCGAGATTTAAGGTCTGTCACTGTGCATAGGTCTGAAAGAAATTTGACCTCATTTCCCTTGTCACAAATCTGAGATATACTCAGAAGACTGTATTTCAGCCCATTTACATAGAAAACATTTTCTATAGCATGATCAAATGTCTTCCCAATCTTTCCTACACCAAGAATATGCCCCTTCTTGCCAACTCCAAAGGAAACTGATCCTCCTTGATACGCCTTGAGTGAGAGAAAATGCTCGATTTCTCCAATCATGTGTTTTGAGCAGCCACTATCCATGTACCACTTTTGACTACTTTCTCTCACTTCTTCCTGCAAGGATAGATCACAGATTAGACTTGGGAACCCATTTAAGCTTGAGTTCCTAATATCGGGATAGAGGAAAAATCAGGTTTCTTTTTGTTCGTTCAGGTAGCTTGACTCGAGACACCTTAGGACCAGGTACCCTTATGTTCACCAAGTTTTCTTGACCATTTACAGTCTTCCTTAGAGCAGCTATTCTAGAGACACAATTAGGCTTGAGATGACCATTTCTTCCACAGTGTGTGCACAATAGGTTATCAGGGTTAGACACATATTTACTATGAGGATTGTAAGGAGGATAGATTTTTTTATATCCAATTCCTTCACCAGTGTTAGATCTTTGATTCGTCAGCTTCTCCAAGATCTGAGAGGAGGCATTCCACTTAAGAGACTTCTCTGGGTCAGTCTTAAGTCGAATCAGTTCCTTCTCAAGTTCAGAATTTCTTTTCATTATAAGAGTGAGCTCATCTTGTGACTTCTTTAATTTGGCTTCCAATTCATTTTGAGAGTTTTCCACATCACTTCTAGTACCTCTTCCAATGATCGTGTTTTGTTCATTCACTAACCCCTGACATTTTTCATCTAGTTCAGCTAGATTAGTGATCAAGACTACCTTTTTTGACTCAAGTTCATCAATACACTTGTTTAAACCTTCCTTTTCTTTGGTGAGATCATATAATGAATCAATTAATACATTAGCCAGAGATCTCAGCTCTTTCACATTGTAATCTTTCAAATTCATTTTAATGTCAAGAAAGGCTACCTCTTCTTCTTCATCAGCATCCGAATTTGCCATGAAGGCAAACATCAGGTTGAAAGGCGAATCATTATCCTCAACAGCCATCATTGAAGCAGCCTCGGGTGCTTCGTCATTTTCTGATTCATCATATGAGTTTCCCCAGGCCACTAGTGCTTGCTTGACCAGCTTGTCAGCTGTTGCTCTCCTCTTGAATTTTTCTGGGACCCGGTCCTTCTTTCGGGCTTTGTCAGCACTGGTTCTCAAGTACTCCTTGTAATCAACTTTGTGCATGGGACAATCTTTGATGAAATGACCTGATTTCCCACATTTATGGCAGAGATCATTTGAGACAGACCCCCTATTAGCGTTTGACCTCTTCGGAAAACCACCACTTCGCCTGATCATCTTCTGAAATCTCCTTGTTAAATAAGTCATGTCTTCATTGTCTTCACTTGAGTTTGCCTGAGCTCCCTTGAGGGCGAGAACTTTGTCCTTTTTCTGCTCGCTTCTACTCTGATCCTGCTGCCTCTTGAGTTCATAGATTTTAAGATTTCCTATGAGTTCATCCATGGTAAGAATGTCTAGATTTCAAGCCTCAGTAATAGCATCCACCTTTCTTTCCCAAGACTTGGGAAGAACACTGAGGATCTTCCTTACCAACCTGCTTGGCTTTATCACTTCTCCCAGACAGTAGAGCTCATTGGTGATGGAGGTGAATCTAGTGTGCATCTCTTGAATCGATTCTCCCTCTTTCATTGAGAATATCTCATATTGGGTGGTGAGCATATCCACTTTTGACTATTTGACTTGGCTGGTCCCTTCATGAGCTGTTCTAAGACAATCCCAAATCTCTTTGGTTGTCTCACAAGCTGACATTTGATTGTATTCATCCGGACCTATACCACAGACTAGAAGCTTCTTGGCTTTATAGTTCTTCTCAATGAGTTTTCTATCATTGTAGTTATATTCTTTCCTTGTCTTAGGAACAGATCTTGTGATCTCCCCTTCAATTGTTGTCTTCATAGGAACATAGGGACTATCTAGCACAACATTCCATAACTCACTGTCCTCAGCCATAATGAAATCATGCATTCGAGTCTTCCACCATCCGTAGTATTGTCCATTGAACCTAGGGGGTCTAGTGGTAGACTGTCCTTCTTCCAGATTCGGTGGTGCTGCCATGTTTCACTGGATTCTTTCTCGGTGTTAACCTTTTAGAAAGAGCCTGCTCTGATACCAAATGATAAGATGTATGGGTCCACCACCGTACTCAGGACTAGGTCCTTCTATCAGGTTGCACAAAACAGAGACACACAAGTAAATAAAACAGTAAGAAATGTGGCACACGACATTTATGTGGAAACCTCCTTACTCAAGGGAAGAAAAACCATGACCTACCTCGTAGGATTTCTTTAAACAATTCTACTAGATCTGAGCAACAAAGATTACAAACTATAGTAATCCTAAGAGATTAACCTCCTAATCTCCCACTTGCAATAACTCTACTGCAAGACTTCAACACAATGACTCCATTGCCATCTACACCAGCTAAACTCAACTGGAAATACAAGGGATAACTCTAGCTGAAATGTCAACTAACTCTAGCTGACAGAAACAAGGATACAAACTTTTAAACAAGAAAAAACAAGCTTACACAAAGTCATGTTTTTCTATCTATTATAACACAGCTCATTCCAACACTAATGACGGTCGTTTTTCATGAGAAGATTAGCATCGATCCTCTTCTCTGCTGAGGAATAATCGGCACTTGAAGAGCAGAGAATGTCTTTTGCATAGGATGTATTTTTCTGAAATCGCTGAATATGTTGTATGTATCCACCTATTTGTTGTCCAAGAGGCAAAGGACAAGCATTGGACACACCAACAAGAAAACTATCTCATTGGTCAAGTACATATGACCTACTTGACCTAGGCTGCTGCACTACTGCACTCACCAACTTCCTACAAAAAGGCATTTTTACAGTTGTAAAGAGTTTCCCGCCCAGTTCAAACTGAATCACATCGGCACAAGGGATCTGGTCCCTGTGTGGATTCGTCATCATCAAAACTAGCAATCTAACACAATGTAACCGTGATTTATACCTGGAATTGACAAAAGCATTCCTGCTCTGCAGTTGGAGACTTGTTCATATGAAAAACAAGGAACTCTAGAAAAGATGGAAAGCAGGACCTCCATTTTCATGCACTGTGATTTTAGAACCTATCCTTAATTTCATATTAAAGTTCAAATGATACAAGTGCATGTGACCAAAATATGAAAATTCCTACTCATATCTTATCCTTATCGTATTCTCTATAATATTTTTTCTCAACATTTATAAGCACGGGGATGATTTTGAAAGCATTTAAGTTCCCATGGATAAGCTAAAATTATAGAGACTGTACAAATAAACATTTTGAATAACGCGAGAACAGAAAACATACAACAATATCATACTCAATGTATCCCACCGAGAATATTAAAATATAGAGGTCCAAAAATGCAGTAAACCTAATTTGTGAAAATTAGCACTAAGAGACAACAAGAAAGCACCTTTCGCAAGCATCTTCAAGAGAAGTGAAAGGACGCTTGAAGTCAGGATGGCAGACTCGCCAAGCGTCCTGGTGATCCATCTGGAGCTCCGCCCGATTTAATTCCGGTGCAACCCATTTTAACTTCTGTTGTTATTGGGTAGGACCCGAGTTGTGCCCGGGTTTTGTTGATTGAGGGTCTGGCTTGAAGGGTTATTTCTAGAGCTAGGGTTAGGGTTAGGGTTTAGGTTCGGGTTTTAGGATTGAGATTGGGGTGGAGGGGGTTGAGGGGATGGTTAAGGAGTCATTGAGTGACGAAGATGAACGTCGATGTTAGAAAGGAATCGATCCATGGCATCTAACTGTTGTTTCTACTTCTGGTGTTGGAACTGTTGCAGTAGGAGTATGTAATATCCCGAAAGTACCTAGGAGTAGACCCGGGAGCTAAAAGTTGAAAACTGCTGAAACTGGAAAATTATCACAGAACGAGCAATCTAACGACTGGTGGTATCTAACCACGGGTCATTGTATGCAGTCGTTGGGATGAGAAGCTTTGGTGGCAGTGGAAACAACGAGTGATGTGACGACCCATTGTGGGATATAACGAGCCGTCCTCTGCGGTCGTGGTAAGTTGTGGCAGATGAGGGGATATAATGGGCCAAGCAATGATTCACTGTGAGATAAAATGACTCGTTGTTGGCGGTCGTTGTTTGGGTGCAAGAATTTCCAGTCTATATGATGGATCGAGACCACGACTTGTTGGAAGCAATCACGAGTCGTGGTAAGAAGGTTCAGCTTTTGTGAAAGGAAAACAACAGTTGATGTAACGACCCATTGTCTCAAAGAATGATCCGTCCTGTCCGTCCTTGGTCCAGTTCCAGAAGCAAGTCTCAGCAGTGCATAGCACGGACAAATACCACGGGTCGTGGTATCCTCTAATGACCCGTTAGGTCGTCTGTTGTTTGGTCCAGTGAGCAGTTTCTCTTCGTAATCAGTAAGGGTATTTTCATCATTCATACATTCTAAGGCCCTATACTACGTCGTTTAAGACTCATTTTAGTGGGTTTTAAGAGGGGAAAACCTATTCCAAGTCATTCATTATATGCATATAAGCTTGAGAGGTTGAAGAGGTGATTCAAGGCTAGTTTTCAAGGTTTCTATTAGAATATCATCTTGGACAATCATAGGAGTGTTAGAATCATCCCTTCCAGGTATGTAGGGTTATAAGTGGGTGCTTCCTTCCTCACCCATGCCCAAATCTCTAGCTAAATATGAGAAATTCCTATGATCAAGTTATGGGGTTTTTACCCAATTACACAATTCTTCAATTTTTATACATGGGTATGATTAGATTATGTTCTATTGATGAATTGTGAAGCTTGGGCAGATTTTAAATTATTTTCAATCAAAAATTATGTTTTCTAAATTATGAGATTTAATGCCCATGGATGAGAAGTTCATGAAAGAAGAGAATGATGATGAATATATGATGATGATGAGGTTTGATGATGAAAAGCATATTTATAAATCTACCCATGATTATGATATTGTTTTCAAAATGAATTGAGTAGATCCAAGCATGATAAAGTTTTGGGCAAGGCTCTTATATCAAGTATGATGATGTAGTATCTCTAAAGCAAGCTTACCACATGGTTTTGGAGTAGATGCTCCCACTTATATTTGAACTTGTGGTATATTTCAAAATAAATCTTCACATATGCATGAATTCATAATTGGGATGTATGTATTATTGAGCTTCATTTTCATACAATGTCAGTCCTATGCATGATTTCATTATTGAGCTTTCTCAAATGACAATGTTGAGCTTCGTTTCATACGATGTTGAGCTCATTATATATGATATAGAGAATTGCATGTTTTGGAAGAAGAGTCTAGCATCGAGCGAGCTAAGGGTCGATCACCCTATGCCCTAAAACTACGCGCCAACGCAGGTTGATACTATTATGTTATTGGGACCTCTCTTGTGAGCTATCCCCGGCCCTAATAGCCCATGAGCTTGATATCAATATCATGGTAGCATCCTTAGCCCTGACAAGGTTTGGGAAAGCTCTTTCCACTTGAGTGTGATAATCGGGACAACGTATGCTCTATCGTGGTATGTCGGTTAAGTGACGAGTCTCCCATTGTCTATATGATTCAGATTTGCAAATTTATTACTCATGATTATTATTTTTAAGCATGCATGTACTAAAAACAAGGTTTGACTTTTTGTTCAGCTTTTCTATAAATGTCATATTTCAGCTTTGAGTTACTCGAGTCAATTATGATGTTATGAAGCTATGCATTGTCTTATTATGAAAAGATTACAATTTTAGGATAAATGTATGTAGTTCTTCCTCTCAAATTCGAAAGCTTAATGATGTGTAATGAAATGTTTTAAATGATTTATGTTACTTAAGTGGTTTTTACTTACCTTACATACTCAGTACATTCCACGTACTGACCGCATATTTTCTATGTTGTATCATTTCATGATACAGGACCCAGCTCCCAGGCGCAGCCCTGCTCGTAGTCGGTTGTCAGAGTTAGCATCTACTTGGTTGGTGAGTCCTCATCCTTCGAGGGCTAGACTTTCAGTTTCCTTATCTATTTTCAGTTTCAATATTTGTTGAGTTAGTTGGGATCTTGTTCCATCAACTTGTCCAGAGTAGAGGCTTTTCAGACTTTGTACGTGTTTAGCTTCGGATGCTTATTCTGATGTTAGGTTGAGTTAGACTTCCACTGAGTTTATATTGATGATTTCTTCCATTTATCAAATGAGTTAGATGTATGCTTATGTAGTAGGTAGACTTGGGGTCTCTCAGGGTCCCATGTCCCGTGTCTATGATTCGGGCCTCCATTCGGATCGTGACAAACTTGGTATCAGAGCAATAGGTTTAAGTGTCCTAGGGTGTCTGAAAGCCGCGTTAAGTAGAATCTTTTTCATGGGTGAGAAGCGCATAACACTTATGACGAAGAGGCTACGAGACGTTTAGAAAATGTTCCCTTTTTTCATGATCTATGTTGTGCGATGAAAAGTCTTTCTATCCTTCTAATTGGTGCCATCCGCGATTTCAGAATCATGGCTCCTTGAAGAATGAACGGAAGGAGGAATAGAGGTGGTGAAGGCCACGAGGATGGAAATGGTTATGGGCATCAGCCAGCCCCACCAGTGCAGGAGCCTCAGGCACCAGAGCCAGCCGCTCATGCTGAGTTCCGGGCCGCTATTCAGATACTTGTGCAGGCCTTGACCGCGCAGGTTAACTAGTAGACCATTGCGCATGTTCCGCAAAATGGCAATGCAGCGGTTGCTCGAGTCAAAGACTTCTTAAGGATGAACCAGCTGGAATTCATGGGGTCCAAGGTAGATGAGGACCCGCATGATTTCATTGATGAGATTGTCAAAATCATCCAAGTCATGGGGGTGAGTAGTGTTGAGTGCGCAGAGTTGGCCTCCTACCAGTTGAAGGGGGTTGCGCATATCTGGTTTCCCCAATGGAAGGATAGCAGGGTTACAGGAGAAGGTCCGATCACATGGGAGGAGTTTCAGGTTGCGTTCCTAGATCGGTTCTTTCCTCGGGAGATGAGGGAGCTGAAGGCAGCTGAGTTTGTAAACTTGAAGCAGGGAGGGATGAAAGTGCAATAGTACTCCCTTGAGTTCACTCACCTATCGAAATATGCCCCGGAGTTAGTGGCTGACCAGTGGATGCGGGTGAGCAGATTTGTGCATGGTATAATAGGGTATTTGGACAAAGAGTGTCTCATTGCTATGCTTCACCAGGATATGGACTACCCTCGCATAGTGTTGTACGCCCAGCAGATGGAGGCGGCACACTAAAGAGAGAGGGAGGCCAATAGTTCCAGGATGGAGGATCACAAATTCTCTCAACAGAGGTCCGGTGATGGACACCGACAACAGACTCACCAGAGATCATCAGCCCCGACATCTTCGGCATTGAGTGTGCCATCTAGGCCTAGACATGATCAGAGAGGGAGAGCATTAGGCTCGAGGGGTCAGAGCAGCAGACCCGCAGATTCTAGCATCCCAGCTTGTCGCAGATATGGTCGGGGACATACAGGCTAGTGCCTAGCAGGTTTAGGTGCTTGTTTCGAGTGTGGGAAGCTCAGACACATGCATTGAGATTGTCCAGCTGCGAGAAAGGATCAGATTAGGGGCTGAGGCCCCGCTTCTAGTTCAACAGCCCCTCTTACACGCTCAGCACATCAGGGGCATCTACTAGCACAACTGGCAGTCAGCGCTAGAACAGATTCTATGCTTTAGCTTCCCCGTCAGGAGCAGGAGGTCTCCCCGTATGTGGTTACTGGTATGTTGTGAGTTTTTCATATTGATGTTTATGCCTTGCTAGATCTGGGGGCTACCTTGTCTTTTCTGACACCATATGTGGCCAGTAGCTTCGGAGTCAGTCTCGATGTCTTGTCAGAACCCTTCTCAGTTTCCACTCCAATAGGTGACTCAGTTATAGCTAAACGGGTGTATAGAGGTTGCCCAGTCTCAGTCCTTCATAAGGTCACCTCAGCAGACTTGATAGAGTTAGCCATGACCGATTTCGATGTTATTCTCGGCATGTATTGGCTATTTGCATGTTATGCTTCCGTTAATTGTAGAACCCGGGCAGTAGAGTTCAGATTTCCGGGTGAACCAGTCTTAGAATGGAAGGGTAGTTCAGTTGTGTCTGTAGGTTGATTCATTTCCTACCTTAAGGCTAGGAAGATGATTTCTAAGGGTTGCATGTACCATCTAGTTAGGGTTGAGGATGTCGAGCCGAAACCCCAACTATCCAGTCAGTTCCAGTAGTACGCGAGTATCTAGAGGTATTTCCTGATAATTTTCCAGGTGTTCCTCCCGAGCAGGAGATTAATTTCGGTATTAACCTTCTTCCCGACACGCAGCCTGTATCTATTCCGCCCTACATAATGGCTCCAGCCGAGCTAAAAGAGTTGAAGGATCAGTTGAAGGACCTATTAGATAAGAGCTTTATTATGCCGAGTAAGTCTCCATGAGGTGCACCAGTGTTATTTGTCCGGAAGAAGGATGGTTCGCTTCGGATGTGCATTGACTATCGATAGTTAAACAAGGTCACCGTTAACAATAGGTATCCTTTGCCCAGGATAGATGATTTGTTTGACCAGCTTCAGGGTGCCAAGTGTTTCTCCAAGATTGATCTCAGATCCGGGTATCACCAGCTTAGGGTTCGGGAGAGTGACATCCCGAAAATTGCTTTCAGGAATTTGTATGGTCACTACGAATTTATTGTTATGTCTTTTGGACTAACCAATTCCCCTGCTACTTTTATGGATCTAATGAACAGGGTGTTCAAGGCATATTTGGATATGTTCATTATTGTGTTCATTGATAATATCCTTATATACTCTCGGAGCGAGGAGGATCATGCCACTCACTTGAGAGTGGTGCTTCAAACCCTCATGGATCGTCAGTTGTATGCAAAGTTCAACAAGTGTGAGTTTTGACTAGACTCCGTGGCTTTCTTGGGCCATGTGGTATCGAGTGAGGGCATAAAGGTAGATTATCAAAATCGAGGCGGTGAAGAATTGTCCTAGACCGGTGAACCCATCAGATATCAGGAGCTTTTTGAGCTTAGCGGGTTATTATCAGAGGTTTATTGAGGGTTTTTCATCTGTTGCAGCACCTCTGACTAAGTTGACTCGGAAAAAGGTAAAGTTTCAATGGTCGGGGGCATGTGGGAAAAGTTTCCAAAAGTTGAAGACTCGACTCACTTCAACACCAGTGTTGACCCTACCCGAGGGTACCACTGGTTTTGTGGTGTATTGTGATTCTTCAAGAATCTAACTCGGGTGCATGTTGATGTGGCATGGGAAAGTGATAGCATACGCCTCAAGACAGTTGAAAGTCCATGAGAAGAATTACCCGACCCATGATATTGAGCTGGCTGCAGTGGTGTTTGTATTGAAGCTATGGAGGATTACTTGCATGGGGTCCACATGGATGTATTCACGGATTACAAGAGATTGCAATATGTGGTCATGCAGAAAGATCTCAATCTGTGGAAAAGGAGGTGGTTGGAGCTACTAAAGGACTACGACATGAGTGTCCTTTACCAGCCGAGTAAGGCTAATGTGGTAGCGGATGCACTTAATAGGCTTTCTATGGAGAGTGTGTCCCACGTGGATGAGGGAAAGAAGGAGTTGGTGAAAGATGTCCATCGACTTGTGAGGTTGGAAGTTAGATTGGTCGACTTGATCGATGGCGGCGTTGTAGTGCAAAACGGATCAGAATCGTCCTTTGTGACGGATGTGAAAGCTAGGAAAGACGAGGATCCGATGTTAGTGAAACTGAAGGAAGCCGTTCAGAGTCAGAAAGTGGAGGTTTTCTCCCAAGGGGGAGATGGGGTGCTGCCGTATCAGGGCCATCTATGTGTTCTAGATATTGATAATTTGAGGGACCGAATATTGCACTGAGGAACATGGATCCAGGAATTCTATCCATCCGGGTGTCACCAAGATGTATCATGATTTGCGGGAAATATATTGGTGGAATGGCATGAAGAAAGATATTGCAGAATTCGTAGTTAAGTTCCCGAACGGTCAGCAAGTGAAAGTCGAGCCTCCAAAGGCCAGGAGGCGTACTTCAGGATATTAGCATTCCCACTTGGAAGTCGGAAGAGATTAATATGGATTTAATTACAGGCCTACCTCGTACTCGTCGATATTACGATTCTATTTGGGTGGTGGTAGACAGGTTGACCAAGGTTGCACACTTCCTACCGGTCAAAACCACAGACTCAACGGATGATTATGCCAAACTGTATATCCGGGAGTTGGTGCAATTGCATGGTGTACCCTTGTCTATTATCTCAGACCGAGTTACTCAGTTTTGGCGGTCTTTCCAAAAAGGGCTTGGGACTCAGGTTAAGCTCATCACAACATTTCATCCACAAACGGATGGTCAGGAGGAGCGAACAATTAGACTTTCGAGGACATGTTGAGAGCTTGTGTGATGGACTTTAAAGGTAGTTGGGATTATCACTTACCCTTGATCGAGTTTTCTTACAATAACAGTTATCACTCCAGTATCCAAATGGCACCGTTCGAGGCTATTTATGGGCAAAGGTGTAGATCGCCCATCGGATGGTTTGAGGTTGGTGAGGCAGCTAAGATAGGACCTGATTCAGTTCATGCGGTTATGGTGAAGGTTCAGTTGATAAGGGACAGGCTTAAAACCGCTTAGAGTCGCCAAAAGTCATATGCCGATGTGAGAAGGAGAGAGTTGGAGTTCGAGGTGGACGATTGGGTATTCCTGAGGGTGTCTCCCATGAAGGGAGTCATTCGATTCGGAAAGAAAGGAAAACTCAGTCCTCGTTGGTCCCTACCTGGTTACGAGAAGAGTTGGTAAGGTAGCGTATGAGTTGGACTTGCCATCAGAGTTATCTTCAGTTCATCCCATCTTTTATGTATCGCTCTTGAAAAAGTGCTTGGGTGATCCAGCTTTAGTCGTCCCGGTGGAAAGTGTTGGTGTGGGAGATAGCCTCAGTTATGAGAAAATTCTAGTTGCAATCTTGGATCGTCAGGTTCGGAGGCTGAGGAACAAAGAAGTAGCTTCGGTCAAGGTGTTATGGAGAAATTAGCATGTTGAGGGAGCTACGTGGGAAGCTAAAGCGGATATGATGGCTAGATACCCGCACTTATTCTCTACCGGCTCAGTTTTGACTTGAGGTATCAGTAATGCTCTATGACTCTATTTAGTTTTCATGTTCAGTTTATGTGTTCAAGTTTCTTTTATGTGTATGGATGTGTATGTGAAACATGAGATCAGTTCAGCTATGTGTTATGAATCGGAGGTAGTCATTCTGTAAAGTTTCGATTTAAATGGTCAGTATTTGAGTATGATAATCGCATGTTTCTGTTTTCTGCTTGTTTCCTACATTCGAGGATGAATATTTCCAAGGGAGAGATATTGTAATACCCCTAAAGTACCTAGGAGTAGACCCAGGAGCTAAAAGTTGAAAACTGTTGAAACTGGAAAATTATCACAGAACGAGCGATCTAACGACTCGTGGTATCTAACCACGGGTCGTTGTATGCAGTCGTTGGAATGAGAAGCTTTGGTGGCAGTGGAAACAACGAGTGATGTGACGACCCGTTGTGGGATATAACGGGCCATCCTTTGCAGTTGTGGTAAGTTATGGACTTCAGATGAGGGGATACAACGGGCCCACCAGCGATTCGTTGTGAGATAAAATGACTCGTTGTTAGCGGTCGTTGTTTGGGTGCAAGAATTTCCAGTGTATGTGACGGATTGAGACCACGACTTGTTGGAAGCAACCACGAGTCGTGGTGAGGCTCATGGTAAGAAGGTTCAGCTTTTGTGAAAGGGAAATAACGGTCGATGTAACGACCTTTTGTCTCGAAGAACGATCCGTCCTGTCCATCCGTTGTCCAGTTCTGGAAGCAAGTCTTAGAAGTGCATAGCACGGATAGATACCACGGGTTGTGGTATCCTCCAACGACCCATTGGGTTGTCCATTGTTTGGTCCAATGAGCATTTTTTTCTACGTAATTAGTGTCCTAAGGCCCTATACTATGTCGTTTAAGGCTCTTTTTAGTGGGTTTTAAGAGGGGAAAACCTATTCCAAGTCATTTATTACATGCATACAAGCTTGAGATGTTGAAGAGGTGATTCAAGGCTAGTTTCCAAGGTTTCCATTGGAATCTCATCTTGGCAATCAGAGGAGTGTTAGAATCATCCCTTCCAGGTATGTAGGGTTATGAGTGGGTGCTTCCTTCCTCACCCATGCCCAAATCTCTAGCTAAGTGTGAGAAATTCCTCTGATCAAGTTATGGGGTTTTTACCCAATTACATAATTCTTCAATTTCTATACATGGGTATGATTAGATTATGTTCTATTAATGAATTGTGAAGCTTGGGCAGATTTTAAATTATTTTCAATCAAAAATTGTATTTTCTAAATTATGAGATTTAATACCCATGGATAAGAAGTTCATGAAAGAAGAGAATAATGATGAATATATAATGATGATGAGGTTTGATGATAAAAAGCATGTTTTTAAATCTACCCATGATTATGATATTGTTTTCAAAATGAATTGAGTAGATCCAAGCATGATAAAGTTTTGGGAAAGGCCCTTATATCAAGTATGACGATGTAGTATCTCTAAGGTAAGCTTACTTTTCCACATAGTTTTAGAGTAGATGCTCCCACTTATATTTGAGCTTGTGGTATATTTCGAAATAAAGCTTCACATATCATAAATTCATAATTGGGATGTATGTATTATTGAGCTGTATTATTGAGCTTCATTTTCATATGATGTCGGTCCTATGCATGATTTCATTATTGAGCTTTGTCAAATGACAATGTTGAACTTCATTTCATACAATGTTAAGTTTATGCATGATTCCATTTTTGAGTTTCGTCAATAGATGATGATGAGCTTTGTTATATACGATGTAGAGCATTGCATGTTTTGGGAGAAGAGTCTAGCACCAAGCAGGCTAAGGGCCGATCACCCTATGTCCTGGAACTATGCGCCAACATAGGTTGATACTATTATGTTATTGGGACCTCCCTTGTAAGCTATCCCTAACCCTAATGGCCCATGAGCTTGATATCAATATCATGGTAGCGTTCTTTTCCCTGGCAAGGTTTGGGACGGCTCTGTCCACTTGAGTGTGATAGTCGGGACCACATAAGCTCTATCACGGTATGTCGATTAAGTGATGAGTCTCCCATTATCTATATGATTCAGATTTGCATATTTATTACTCATGATTATTATTATTAAGCATGCATGTACTTTGACTCATTGTTCAGCTTTTCTATAAATGTCATATTTTAGCTTTGAGTCACTCGAGTCAGTTATGATGTTATGAAGCTATGCATGGTCTTATTATGAAAAGATTACGATTTCAAGATGAATGCATGTAGTTCTTCCTCTCAAATTCGAAAGCTTATGATGTGTAATGAAATGTTTTAAATGATTTACGTTACTTAAGCGGTTTTTACTTACCTTGCATACTCAGTACATTCCACGTACTGACCACATATTTTCTATGTTGTATCATTTCATGATACAAGTCCCAGCTCTCAGGTTCAGCCTCACCCGTAGTCGGTTGTCATAGCTAGCATCTACTTGGCTGGTGAGTCCTCATCCTTCGAGGGCTAGACTTTTAGTTTTCTTATCTATTTTCAGTTTCAGTATTGTTGAGTTAGTTGGGGTCTTGTCCCATCAACTCGTCCAGAGTAGAGGTTTTTCAGACTTTGTATGTGTTTAGCTTCGGATGCTTATTCTTATGTTATGTTGAGTTAGACTTCCGCTGATTTGATATTGATGATTTCTTCCGTTTATCGAATGAGTTAGATGTATGTTTATGTCGTAGGTCAACTTGGGGTCTCTCAGGGTCCCTTGTCCCGTGTCTACGATTCGGGCCTCCGTTCAGATCATGACAGAGTAACTGTTGTTGTTGTTGTTGTTGTTGTTGCTTCATTAGCTGTTGTTGAGCCAACACCTTTGCCTCTTCCATTGTTGATATTCACGCAGCAAAAATTATCACTCGGATCAAACCCTAATCTTCTTGCACATACCTAAATTCCTCATCAATGGCGTTGCTTAATAGCACGAAGGTCAGAGGAGGATTCAATTAATTATTGCTAAAAACAATGCTCCCAGAAGTGCATGATAAATGCCGCCAAAGCCCAATACTGCAGAAGAAATTAAATGAAGTACCCCAGATACAAAGTATGGAAAGGTGTCTATAACTTCT